>PVLC010006242.1:0-30869 GCA_004027655.1 Graphiurus murinus | reverse complement strand
CAAAGGAAACTGCAAAATGGTGATATAGGAACAAATGGCCCCTTATTAAGTGCCTTTCATCGGCTGGGTATCTGTATAAGCTCCAAGTGCCTACAAAAAGAAATTCAAACCAAAACAGTGTAAGTGAAGGAAACAATAACTTACTGAGCATAAAAAATGACTACAGATCAATCTAAAATGGCAGCTTGCTAGAATATGAATTGTATCAACAGCCTGAAAAAATATTTTGAGGACTTCTAATTTAGAAGAGAAACAATGACAATTTATCCCACTATAATGGACAAAGAGAAGATAGATGCAAAGGAAGTGAAGCAGTAGCTCTGAGAAACACAATTGGTTTTCTTGAATAAAGCCAAAAAGACATAGACAAAATAGACAAACTTGTAAAAAGCACCATTGCTATGTTTGCTACTAGCCAAAGAACAGTTATAGGAAGAAACCAAAGCTGATTTTTTTTAAGTCTATATATAAATTTGACAATGTTTTTCTGACTCACTGTCATAGAGGAAAAGAAAACAAAAACAAATGAATGAACCAAGTGTGGTGGCATATGCCTGTAATCCCAGTAACTTGGGAGGCTGAGGCAGGAGGATCACAGGTTTGAAGCCAGCTTCAGTAACTTGGGGAGGCCCTCAGCATCTTAGTGAAACCCTGTTTCCAAATTAAAAAAATAAAATAAAATAGGGCTGAGGGTGTAGCTCAGAGGTAGAATGCCCCTGGGTTCAATACCCATTACTGAAAATAAACAAAATAATGGCATTATTCCACATATCATCACATAATCAGCCTTTCACAAAGGTTTTTAAAGAGCTGCTCTAAAATGTATTAAATATTTAGTGAGTGCCAGATGCCTTGGACAGACCAACAACCTGTCTTGTCACCAGGTTCTGAGAGGGCACAAATCTACCCCTTTTAAAGGGTAGCATGTGGCTGCTCAGTTCCTGTAGGGTGGCCTTGGAAGCCAGGTCTTCTGGCCCAAGGCTGGTACTCTGCAGCTGAGGAGCAGAGAGGAAAACCTCTGTAAGATACTAGTACACTTCTGCAGAAAACAAACTGCACTGCTTCAGACATAGTTCCAGAGAGGATGGCAATGAATCATTTTTAGAAAATAAAAAGGAAGCCACACCTAACAATGCTACAAGGACATGGAGGATTCTGAGTCACGGGAACGGGAGTCAGAATGAAATCAGGTTGCTATCACTCCAGCTGACGTGGGAGGACTCAAGGTGCAGTGACTTGCTTGGGGATCGTGGGTAAGACACTGCAACTTCCCACTCCCTGGGCCACTGCCTTTTGACCTGTAAAATGGAGCACAAAAGCACAGTTAGGGTATCTAGACACTTTCAGATCCTCTCATGAAGCAGAAGTATTAAGTATGAAAAAGCATGGTTCACACCCACTAGAATGGCTAATGTAAGGAAGTCCAACAATACCAAGCTCTGATGAGGAGATAGACAAACTGGAAACCTGTCAGAATTGCATTGCTGTCATAATGTAAAATGATGCAGCTACTTTGGAAGAGAGCTTACACAGTTTCTCTAATAAACGTATATCTACTGTATGGCCAAGTCATTTCAGCTCTAGGTATCCACTCAAGAGAAGTGAAAATGTGTCCATGCAAGGATGATTATACCAATGTTTTCACAAGCATCATTCATAACAGCCAAAAGCTGGGAAAAAAAATCCAAACATCTAACTATAAGTAAATGGATAAATAAAATATTTATCCACACAACAAAATACTATTTTATAACAAAAAGGAACAAAGTATTGACAAACTGCTGAGCCATCAAAATGCTAAGATAAACAAAAGAACTAGTTCCAAAAGGCTAAGTTGCATATGATTCAATTTGTATGAAATTTCCAAAAAAGATAAACTATAAAGTCAAAAAGCAGATTAGTAGTTACGTGGAACTGGTAACAGGAATGAGGACTGGCTATAAATGAACATAGGAGAACACTTTGGGTTATGGAAATATTCTAAAACTGGACCATGGGGCTGAGGAGATGGTTCAGTGATGGAGCACTTGTCTGACGATCACAAGGCCCTGGGTTCCATCCTAGCACCACACACACACACACACACACACACACACACACACACACACACACACAATGAGACCATGATGATAGCTGTACAACTCTAATAAGCTTTTAAAAACTCAACAAACTGTGTATGAGTGAATTTTATGGCACATAAAATATATATAGCTCAATAAAGCCATTAAGAGAGACTCAGAAGCACTATCTTCTGTTGGCTCTGGGAGTGCTCAGAATTCTTTATCTTCATCATCAGGAATAAATGCTGAAAGCATATTTCCAACACTGAAAGCTAAAGTCTGTGTACATGTGATAGTTAAGTAAGGAAAAACAGAGACCAAACTGTACATGAACAGAAATCAGAGGTATTTCTGTTTCTTTTCCAGATGCCTTCCTGGTACCTGTTTAACATGGTGTGCCTTTCTTGACTTTTTCTCTTCTTGGACACCAATTAACAGTAGAAAACTGCCACAGAAAAGTTAGCATAAACTTTATGATGTGTAGTTATAAGTGCAGCCACATAAAATGAGTACTGTTACCTTGTCTTTGAAAACGTAGAAATGTAAAAATATATGTAGAAGACCCCTTTTTCTGTTTCATGCAGTTTCCTTCGTATTAATTACTGCAAGTTGGTATGTTCTCTTCTTTCACATTATAAAATCTGAATCTTCACAGACATGCTGTTTAGAACCCAAGCTCTGAAAAACCAGCACTTCTTAACTTACAGAAAGATACACAAATGTTAAGTGACTTGGCGAGATCTATGTCTACTTGTTTTGCATCATCAAAAAGACAAAAGGGAAACTGGGTATGGGGTATGGTGGTACATGCCTGTAATCACAGTACTTGGGAGGCTGCAACAGGAGGATCACAAGTTTGAGAACAGCCTCAGCAAGGAGTGTGACCCTCATCAATTTAGAGAGACCCTGTTTCCAAATAAGAAATAAAATTGGGCTGGGGGTGTAGCTTGCAGGTAGAATGTCTCTGGGTACAATTCCCAGTAACTAACACACACACACACACACACACACACACACACACACACACAAAGATAAAAGGGGTATATAACTATTTTTAAAAGTACCTTTAAAAAGAAGAGGTCATGCTATAGCTGTGGTAGTGAAAACATGTGTGCTTTCTGAATGATGGAACACAACATTCAAAAACCACAAAAGACTGAAACTCTCAAAAACCTCCGGAATATAAAATCACCATTCCTAAATCTGCAATATTTTCTGACTTTGCCTTGAAACCAATCTTTAGAGGAAACAAAACTCTTATCAATAAAAACTAAAAGGGAAAAAAGCAGAGAGTGAAGTAAAATGGAAACCTTGTGTCCCCAAGGCCAGAGTACCTAAACTTGCAGCATTTACACTAAGAGCAAAAGATAAACACTAATTTCATAGCCTAATTATGTGCTCAAAAAGACATTCTGGATTTTGAGAAATCATATTCTCAATTCTACAAAACAGCAAACAATGAATGAACTGGAAGAGGTATCTGTGTCTTGTTATTAGTCCAATGAGGATCATGGACAATGAAGATAGCCTGAAGTGGTGTGACTTCCCCCCTTCTAGAAACTCAAACTGCTCTGGATATCTACTGAACTTGTTCTGCACCTTTGATGGAGATCTGATCCAATTCTACTTCCTATTCTAGTTTCTTACATTTGTTAACTTTTTAATAACTGATTTCTACTCCTTTCTGTATTCTGTACTCTTTATTAAGGTTTTTGTTTGTTGTGGATATAAAATACAATTAGTAAATAAACTGTATAAATAAATATAGAATTTGATAAGGAAAATGTTATAAACAGAATTATAAATACAATTACATTTCCTGCCTTGGGTTTCCAAGTCATCCTGATTTATAAGGGTCAGCAGAATTTCTGTGACGGTTTCCAGCCTTACTTGCAAAGCATTGATGAATTTATTTTAAAAAATTACATATTCAAATAGAGACACTAACACTATTTATATATAGATCAATCAAAACTCTATCTGTGCTTACAAATCAGGTAAAAGCATTAAAATGGATTCAGTTAACTCAATTACCCAATTTCCCACCATAGCATTCAGGCTGCATGCGTAAACGGTTGCTTTATCAAAATGAGGCCCAGGCATGGAAACTCTAGTCCACGATCGCCTCAGGTAGAATGCCTCATATAATCATGGCCTTAGTTTCTGCTACACTGGTTTGGATTTATTTATGACATGCTGCTTTGTAAGTGATCTTTGCTATGTTGTGTTTTATCTTCCCATGGCCAGAGTGACATCTTGTGTTTCCTTGTTATTTTCCAAGAGCTTCTTACATACAACAAATTCAAAAGAAATGTGCTGGGTTCTTAGGCTGACTTGGGTTTCGGCAATCCTCATTATCTGAAAAATAGTCTATTTTCATATTTTTCTGTGTATTTTTCAACACACATATAATCTGGGATCATGTGAACCCAGAGTTTTATATGGAAACTAACATGATGGGCAGAATGTAAGAAGAATAGCATGGGGGCTGGGTGCTATGGCACATGCCTATAATCCCAGTATTTGACAGGCTGAGGCAGGAGGATTGCAGGTTTGAGGCCAGCCTTAGGAATTTATTGAGACTCTGTTTCAAAATAAAAAAAATTAAATGGGGCTGGGGTATAGCTTGGAGGCAGAGTACCTCTGGGTTCAATCCCCAGTCCTCCTCCTTCCCTCCCCCCAAAAAAGCATGAGGATGGAGCTTTCTAGGTGAGATACTTTAAATAGCCCACTGCTTACGGTCCAGTCATCCTCCGTGTGTGCGCATAGAGCCTGCTACCACATGGAATCAGGGAATGTTTATTTACTGCTAGGACATCGGCAAAGGACTGCAGTGAATACTCATTATCCATGTCTCACATACAGTCAACTCTCATCTGTTTGCCTGTAAAAGGAATACTCTAAATTTCAAAGTTCTTAATAATAAGGAACTTTAAAGGATAGCAATACAGCAAAACAATAAATTTAAAGCACTTCATATGTATAAGATTTTACTTGGTTTTCAAAAGAAAATTGTTTTCCTCATTTTAGAAGAGGAAAATAAAGCTCAAAAGCCAAGTGAGAGCTGGAAAAGTGACTTTCAATGAAATGCATTAGAGTAAAATTATTAGAATTTAAAAAAAAAACAATCTGGGCATCCAGACCAGGTCACTCTGAGAAAAAGAAACAAGTAACACATTTAAGAATCTTAAATAAAGAAAATGCAAGTCAAGGACTATATATCTAACTGAACTGACCTCTGGATACAGAGACAAATTTATAAACATGCAAGAACTTAGACAATACAGTTATCCTAAGCATTCCTGAGAAATCTATTGAAAAATACCTTCAAAGTGACTGACTAGCCATCAGCCTAAGAGCAGATGTTAACCACTTAATATTTACCAGCAGAATTACTAAGTGACTTTCTGAAAGATACAGACTAGCAAGTGTAATGCCCACATGTTCTCCTATCAGACAACTTATCACAAGAGGAGAAATGGAAAGATTATATGAAGAATACAATCAGCTTGTTAATGTTCTCATAAGTATTTATCTGGAAGTAAACAGATACTATTTCAAGTCACATGAAAAAAGATAAAGAGTAAAGAGACAATAAAAAGTCAGTATCTAATGTCTCTATTGCTCATAGCAAGGAATCAATATATGAGAGGGAAAAAAAGTGAAAAAAGTGTTAATGTGAAAATAACTATTACAACAAAAATTGAAACCTCCCCAAATACCAAAAAAGGACAAAAAATCATAAAACTTATATGAAAAACATCAAAGCCAAACATACTGATTTTTATCAATTAATGTTAATGTGCTTAACTGGTCTAATAAAAGAATTTTAAAAGGAAAGCAAAAGTCTAGTGACAAGCTCAAGGGGCACATAATTAGGTGGCAGAGTTGCCTTCCTGGCTCCAAGCTCCCTTTTTAGAAGAGATGAAAGATCACTCACAATAAAGCCAGGAAATCTCAACTAAATATACTTTAATGAAAACCTATTATCATTAAAGAACAAAATAACTAAATAAAAATTTAATGTTAAACAGTAAAAAATAAATATAATGGCCAAGTATGAGTTTATAGAAATAAGTATCATTTGTGGGATTTAGTCATCCAATTCATTCAGCAAATACATACTGAGGCTGTGTGACCAAATCCTTTTTATTTTTTATTTATTTATTTATTTATTTATTTATTTATTTATTTATTTATTTTTGTGGTACTGGGGATTGAACTCAGGGGCATTCTACCTTCGAGCTATACCCCCAGCCCTATTTTTTATTCTTTATTTTGAAACCGGGTCTCACTAAGTTGTGGAGAGCCTCACTAGGTAGCTGAGGCTGGTTGCGAACCCAGATCCTCCAATCTCAGCCTCCTGAATGCTGGGATTACAAGCGTGCACCACCACGCCCGGCTACCAAATCCTTTTTAAAGAGCTGGGGATTTGAGGATGAGTATCACTTTTTCTGGGTATAGGGGCTTATAAATATAAATGAGATACACACTGGTTGAACTTAAGATACATGTGAATTTCAGCCTCTTAGAAGAGAAAATTAATGGGAACAAAGGCAGGTCCCAACCCACACTGACACCAGTAGGTACTTCTAAAAATAATATATGTTATTAGTGGCACATGAGACCAGGCACAAAACAGCAGCTCATTAAAATGCCTACGATGAGAATTACTGCCAAGTAAAGCATTCTGTTGTAGGAATGAAACTAAGGCTGCCTATAAAAGTAACTAAAAAGCATGAAAGTTTTCTCTGCCTCCTTTTTCCAACTGAATTCTTATGTTTTATATGAAAATGGCTTTCATCTTTCATGGCATGGAAGAGTTGATGGCTGCTGGCATCAAACATGCTAAAATCAACAAGAATGTAATTATCTGCACAGTTTCAAGTGTTTTCAAAATGCACACTGGTTGGGATTTTCCTAATTTAGAAATGTGTGCTTTATGTTGGTGGTCTAGGTCTGTCAATAACCTGACTGAAGAGAATTTTAAAATCTTGCCCAAAGCATTCTTTCCTATACCAATTATTTGATCTGTTTGTACCTCACTTACTTTCACTTTGTTTGATGCAGTCTACGACATCCTAATGACATATTGCTGATGGTGACTCTACTTTAATGGTACATTTACATTAGTTGCCACTTGTAAAGCACTTAATATAGGGCTTGACACATTGCAAGTGTTAGCTATTATCATATTAATAGTTCCATTCAAAGATTCTTTTAAAAATATGTGAATAAGTATGTGAGGAGAAGTGGATGACTATACTTTAATTTCCTGTAATGCTAGTTGAAAATGGGAAAGAATTTTAGTATACTTAAGTCTTAGAACATTTTTTAAAACAGCAGATTCTTTAAAAAAAAATGGAACAAATGAAAATCTAATGATACAAAATTATAACAATCAAACTTCCTTCCTGAGGCTACCAAAAATACATTTTATCAGTAATTTTTCCTTGGTCCAGCTTTAAAAAGAAGAAATAGCGAAAAATGCCAAGATCCTTGTGAAATCTGATCTAACTTGAGATCTGGGTACAGAGGATTTAATAAATTATGTATTTGTTAAGGATTTACGAGGAAAAAAGGGAGACCCCACAAGTAAGAGCAAAATATTCACAGGAGTTCCAAGTATTCAGCAATAAAATATTGAATTGCATATCAACAGCACTGTAATTACTCCCTTTGTTTGGTTTCTTTGTAATTTCTTTTAATAAATTACTCTACCTCCCCCATCACTCAAGTGAATTGTCATCCCGAGGGGCAATTCGCACACACAGGACAGAAAGGCACTCACAGACAGGGCGGGCAAGCGGGCGGGCGGTGCCTCAGAGCTGTGACTCATTAGGACCCATAAGGCCTTTCTATGGAAATCAAGTATCAATGAAGCTATTGTAAGGGATCATGGGCTATATAAATGTAGACTAGTTATGAGTTCTTACAGGGCAACTGCACTCTCAAGAAGAGCCCAGGGCACCCAGCCTGGGAAATTCCCTGGCAGGAACGCAGCTCGGCTCTAGGAGTGGAGGCGGGAGCCCACCCTTCTGCTGGACACGGGTAGTTCCCACAAACTGAGGGACCTTGGCCGGGCACTCTCAAGTTCACTCTCTGTCACTTTGCTAAGCTTTGTATACCGATGGCTCTGGGGGCGGCCCTAACAGTTACCATCTGCTGTCACAGGTTCAAGAAAGAGCTAAAGAATTTTTATTACTCTTAAATGGTGTTTTCCAGAAATTACAACCAAAAATAAAACAGACTTTTGTCACAAAAGGTCAACACAGCAGTGAAGCACTTAATATTAAGTAGTTTAAATTTTGTACCTACCTTGAAAATTTCAAGATTATAACTGTAATAAAAGTATCTCTCATATAAAATTTAAATGAACAATGAACATTGCAAAATAAATAAATCAAGCTGAATTTTACAATACCAATACAATTTTAAAATCTGTGAATTATTACTTCAACTAAGATAATCATTGGTTGTGGTTCAGAGTCAAGAGTATAGAAAGAACAAATGAAATACAAGGACAGTGAAAATGTTCCACAATTTAGAAGGATATTATCACAAAAAATAGTTTCAATATTTTTACCCTCAGACTCAGAAAACATGCCTTATCATTTGACCCCAATTAAAATGGTCACTAAATACAACAAAGACTTTTTCACAAAAAACCTTCTTAGATTTTTATATTTCACTCTGGATAATTTCAATGAAAATTTTAACAAATTTTTAAGAACTTTATGTCCCAGAATATTGTTTTTCAGGTTCTGGCAAGAAAAATAGTAATTAAGGTAATCTTAAAGGCTACTGATATTGGAAAACATTTGTACTTATGGTTAGTTATGAATAACTGTAACAAAGTCCAGACAACTCACCCTGGAAAAACGCTAATGTACATAAAGGATTGCTTGTTAGTAACAGCAATTGTTGAATTTTCAATGTTTTGAAAGTAAGCTATACTTCTTATATCATCATATATACTTAGCAATGACCAAAAATGAGTATTATAAAATTTGTTCACTACATATTATCAGATATACAACACCCAGGAAGGGTGATTTTTTTGTGGTACTGGAGGAGACTGAACTCAGAGGCATTCTACCTCCAAGCTATACCCACAACCCTTTTTAAATTTTTTTGTTTGTTTTCAAACAGCATTTCATTAGGTTGCTGAGGGCCTCACTAAGTTGCTGAGGCTAGTCTTGAACCTGCAATTCTCCTGTCTCATCCTCTCAAGTATTAGGATAACAGTTGTGTACCACCATGCCTAGCTAGAGTGATTCTTTTGAATCTGGAAATTTGAATTTTTTCTCGTTAAAGGAATCAACCACACTCCATTCATATATTTTCCTTAAAATACATTATTTTATAACTATTATTCTATGATATAGTCTAATTATTAACACATTGGTAAAACTATTAAATATTTGTTATTTTACATATACATATTTATAAAAATTATCCTTTAGATTCTGATTGTGATGCATAATTTACGTTTATCTTTAAATCGGGTAAGCTAAAAACAGGAAAAAGTGTGCTCTTTCAAAGCCAATAGTCACTTATTAAATTCTATTATTTTAAAAAATACACGTAGTCAGGCATGGCGGCACACACCTGTCATCCCAGTACTTGGAAGGCTAAGATAGGAGGATCTCTGGTTTGAAGACTGCCTCAGTAACTTAATGAGGCTCTCAGCAACTTACCAAGACTCTATTTCAAAATAAAAAGTAAAATAGGACTGGGGGTATAGCTCAGAGGTAGAATCCTCCTGGATTCAATCCCCAGCACCACAAAAATAAAAACAAACAAACAAATATAGTTTACCATTGCAACTGTTTAATCTGCCTTGCAGAGCTGGCTGACCCATTCATCCTATGTGTCCCCTGTGTAATAGTCATGTTCTCCTTGCTTTTCTGTTGCAAAAATTATTCAAACTAAATAAAAAGAACTTACCAAAATGAAAAATACAAAAGGAAAATACCAAAATGGAAAGAGAAAATACCTCAAGACTAGAAGCAGAAGAGAAGCAAGTTTTAGGGTTGTTTGTTTTGGTACTAGAGATTGAACCCAGAGACATTCTACCTCCTAGTTACACTCCTTGCCCTATTTTATTTTGAAATAAGGTCTTGCTAAATTGCTGAAGCTGTCCTCTAAACCATGCCTGGCTTAAAGTTTGTTATTTTAAAAGAAGAAAATTAAACAAAGCCAGGAGTAATGGCACACACCTGTAATCCCAATACTTGGGAGGCTGAGAAAGGAAGATCACAGGTTAGAGGACAGCCTCAGCAATGTAGCCAGATTCTCGGCAACCTAGCAAGACCCTGTTTTAAAATAAAAAGAGCTGAGGTATAGCTCAGAGGTAGAATGCTCCCAACCCGTTCAATCCCCAGTAACTAACTAACACACACACACACACACGGACAATAAAACAGTATGAAATAATTTAGTTATACCAGTGGACAAAGAGCTAGAATATGAAGTTAAAACGAAACAGAAATGAATGTTAGAGATTATGAGAACAGGCACAAGAGAGCATGATGCATTCTCAGCAAGATAAGAAGTAGACAGGGTTAAGACAGCATAGAAAGGCAGCAGAGCTCTCTGGAGGGTGGGAACAACATGAAGTAGAAGGCACAAGGGTCGGAACAGGCCAGGAGAGTATTTTCAGTCATGTATCTGGGCAGTATATCCCACTCATCCAATTTACTTTATTTCATTGTTCATTATTTTAACCCACAGTTGAGCACAGTCTGTTTGTTTTGCTTTCCCTTCAGAGATCACTGAAGTACTGACCACTGAAAAACTCAACTAGTATTTCAAGTTCCAGCAGGCTGTGTCTATCACTTCCAACTTGGAGGCTGTCTTTAAGGGGAGAACCAACTTCTCCAGTTAGACAGCTTTCTTTTCATGCAGCTCCTCACCCCTCACAGAGCCTGGCCTTTCCCAGCAGCTGTCTTCCTTTCTCAGGCAGGTCAGCAGGCTCTGCTTGCCACAGGCGGGCAGTGTGGGCTGTACCCTCTCCGCAGAGGAATATTGCTATGACCCAGCACAGTCACTGTAGACCACTCAACCCAATTCATTCATCCAGGCTAAATCCTGTGAGAGGCCTGAAGATGCAGACAGGCCTTTGCCGGGGATGGAGAGAAAGGAGGCTAGAGGGGGTGGGGAGCAAAGAAAACAAAATAGGCAAGCACAGACAGGCCAGATTTACACGCAGTCCTATCTGAAATGATGAAAACTTGTTTGCTTATTCAATATAAACTAAACAAAACTAGAAAAAAACAATTTTATTTCAGTGTAGATGTAAAATACAGTGGATGCATGGAGGACACATTGAATAATTTGCTTCTACTTGTGGAACCACATTTAAAAAAAAAAAAAAAACTTGTTAGAATCAACAGTAAGTGAACTGCTTAGGTTCCTACTAGTAATAGGGTCAAATCCTAGCAAAAGGTCAGCATATGACCTCAGACTGACTGCTCACTATCACAGGGTTCAATCTGTATTTCAGCAAAAGGGACACACCTCACCTACAGCTGCAGGACAGTTTCTGTGCCTTTCAGAACTTGTTCTCATGCCCTGACCTTATTCCCTTCCACCTGCCCTTGGAAATACCACATGCTTGGCTTCAGCAAGCTCTAAACCTCCAGGCGAAACAGTGGGCAAAAGGCTGGGTGGTGCTGCTCAGAGCCAGAACAGATGAGGGACTCATGATTAACATGGTCTCTACGACTCTGAAATGTCAGGTCTTCTTGCCTTCCCCACCTCCACACTCAAGACTAGGCAGCTTATGCCGGTGTGGTGGAATATGTCTATAATCCCAGTAATCAAGAGGCTGAGACAGGAAGGTCACAGGTTCAAGGACAGCCTTAGTGATTGATTCTCAGCAACCTAGTGAGGTCCTGTTTTAAAACAAAACAAAACAAAACAAATTTAAATGGGGGGACTTGGAGATAGAATGCCTCTGGGTACAATCCCCAGTACATGGGGAAAAAAAAGGCAGCTTTAAGTTTCCCTCCTTGAAAGAAAGTTCTGAATGCTGGTCCCAACCTAGTTCATTTTCATGTTCTCTTTTAAAAAAGTTGCCCACATTTTCTAGGAAGAAAAGTCAGGAATGCATTCTTCCCACAAGTTCTAACATAACAGACTCTAGCAAGGAGAACTGATTGAATGAAGAATTTCCACTCTCTTGGAAGGTAAAATCCTCAGAGGTTCTCTGGTTCTCAGAAGACATAGTGGTCAGGTCCTGGGTGTCAAGAGAGATGGTTGCTCCCAATTCAGGTTTTGGTAGTAAGATACTCAGTAATCCACAAAAGGCCTCTTCCTTTTTTTCATGATACACTATGTGTTTAGGTTATTTTGTTTTTTATTTAAAACAATAGCTATTTTTTAATGTACCAGACATGCCATATTTTCCTTCTTTAGAGTTTATGATTTCATTCATTACCTCACAATATTTAAACAACACCTAAATCTGAAAGTTAAACAGAATCTGAGGTATGGTCAAAAACTCAAGTGTGTTTAAAAAGACAACTTTTCTCTCACTATTTATCTGATGTGACACATATGACTCACTGTTTTAAAGAAGGGCCAGGTACCACTTTGTTCACACACTGAATGTCCAGCTACAAACCACATTCCCGGGCCAGCTCTTTTTCCAACACTGTCAAATGCTGCCCTGTGGTATCCTCAAACGCACTCTGACACACTGGTGTGGCCTTCACTACGGTGTGCCTTGTGCACATTTTCAGATGTTGCCATGCCCATACTAAGGCAACACCTCACAGAAGCTGGCAGCAATGCTATCAGCAAGAACTTGGCTTCCAAATCAAGAGTGATTCATCAGACATTCTAACAGCACAAAAAAAAAAACACATCACTATTTTAATCCCTTGGTGCTATTGAGAACCAAAAACGAGTAAAATATAATTAAGCAAAAGCAACAAAAACCATTTCTTCTGTAACATTTGTAGAAATAGTGCTCCCTTTTGAGAGTTTTCAATAAGTCACTTAAAAAAAAATAAAAGACCACTTACCTTATTTCAAAATGCTTATTACAGTGACAAACCAAGCTTTCACCTAAACAATTTCAGGAGAAAATAGGCAGCCCAAACTTCTTCAAAGTAACATTTTATTTCTAAATTTAGGAACATAATCTCTCATTTGCCTTACAGTAAATCAAATCCCCCAGAGGACTCCAACGTGAAATCCAGAAGGGTGAGCTGCGCCCCTGGATCACAGCACAGCCGCCTGCGGGACACTTTTATGAGATGTTCTTTGGTTTGCAGAGCCTGTCTCAGCACTGCAAGGACCACCACCACTGGTGTAACAATAATAATAATCATGATAACGATAATGATAATAATAATCATGTGACTGAGCAATCTCCATGCCGGCGGCTCCTTGGGAGAATGTGGTATGTTGGTGATCTTTGAGGTCACCGACAACGATTCTAGAGAATTACCCGCAGAAGTGAGCACTGAATCGCTGCAGACTCAACGAGAACTCTGGAAGAAGAGCTGTTCTAAATGCTAAGCCTAAGTCCTAGGGGCAGCTGCCGCGATCTTGGGGTACCCTACCTTTGCAAACACCTGCCCGTCTTGCCCTCGTCTACGTTTTCGGGGTGTCCGGTTCATTCGAATCCATTTGGCGAGCTGGAGTTGGGAGAGCACGGAGGCTGTTAGACAGGTGGCGGCGGAGGCCCGGGCCGCGCACCTCCCCGCCCGCCCACAGGCCGCGGCGTCCTCGCCCCCACTCACCTCGGCGCTCACCTGCCGCGCCAGTCCGCAGTCCGTGCGGGCCTCACGCTCGCTGTGCAGCGGCTGTGGGAAAGGGCAGAGTCAAGTTCGCCAGGGGCCTCCCTCCCCAGCCTCCCGGCAGCCCGCCGCAGGTGAGGACGCGGTGGCTGGAGGCCGAGCCCAAGCCGCGGGGCGCAGGCGGCGCAGCCAGGGCGGGGCCTGCCTTAAAGGTACAGGCTGCCGCTCCGCCCGCCGCAACCCCCCCCCCCACACACACACCCGCCGCCCGCTATTTTATTGTTCGTCTCACGCTCATCTTTCTTTCTCTCCTTGTGTCTGGCCTGCGCCCTCCCACGCGTGCACAGAGCCCGGGCACGCATGCCTCACCTAGCCAGCCCCAGCCCCCGAGCCCCGGTACCCGCAGAAGGCAGTCTTGGAGGCTGGGGGACTCCAAGTGCTGCCTGCCCGCAGGGAAAGAGCTCTGCAGAGAAGCGCCCTCCCTCTCCCTTCATCCTCAACCGGTCCCCTTGAGCAGCCTGCTTCCCCTTCTGCAGTCTGAAACCTAAGGTCCTCGTAGCTTTCGCAGAGGGCAGGGAACTTTCCTAATGGAGTGTTCTCCGGGAATAGATTAGAGAGCATTAAGTAGATGCTTTTTAACGCCCCTCGGGACTCTTGGGCGGTGGCAGGTGACCTCCAGGAGTAGGAGCCGAGAGTCCTTAAAAACCTAGTCCAGCTCCGCCTAAGCGCAGCCAGCGTCGCCCTAGATCAGCCAGTGTAGACACGCAGCCCTTCAACAGTGGTGGACTGGATAAAATTTTAAAAGGATCGATCTGTTTTCATAACCAGGGAGAAAGTTTCCACGTAGTTTAGGAGAGTGTACGTTCCCACAAGTTTCCCGCCAACCCCCAAAAGGCATTTCTCCCAGAAGCTGATTGAACCAGATGGCTAGTGAGGGCCCTGGAGAAGAGTCGGGTCATACTTGTTTGCTGATTTTGACCATCCCTTTAACTTTATCGCATTTCTTTAAAGAAAATCTGCCTTGCCCTCTCTTTATTGCTACTCCATCCCTCTTTCAAGTTCAAAAGATTTAGATCAAAGCCAAGATCAAACTCACTACTTAAATAGAAGCAACTTTGCCATGGAGTATTTTATACAAAGAGGAACTTCTTAATGGAGACATCAGAGTGGAAAACTTTATTTTATCCCTTCATTCCATATTCATAACTGGACTACTTAATTTTACATTAATGATGCACGTTTACTTCCTAAAATAAACAATAGGTCTGTTCAAATGGGGGAATTCTTCTTTAGTGTTTGTGTTTTCCAGAATGCAAAAAACAAAAACAAAATAAAACCTAACTTTAGAGTGGCATACAAGTAGATATATTAATAATTTTGTATCATTATAAGCTAAATGCTATGACAAGCACTAATATTCAACATCTTATACAATTTTGTATATGTGTATAACCACATATAATTTTTCTACTACAAAGGAAATGCACAAAAATAGTTAATGCTTTGGAAATCTTGGGTGCTCATACACATAAGCAGATTAAAAAATTAGAAATAAAGTAAATTATGCAGAGCTGCTTGATTTTAAATGGAAAGAGAACTTTGAACTCTTCAAGCTTCCAAGCTACTAGTAACAGTTCCAGAATCAATAGAAATCTATCCTAGCAGACAGCTTCCTTTTACCCAGGAGCATTTTTTTTCCTTGGGAGTTCACTGCCCTGATATGAACCACTCAATACTGATGAACTAAAACAGTGCCTTGCTTTAAGTGGACCTTTTTAAAGGATACTCTTTATTGCCTTGTAACAATTTTTCAACATATAGTCTTAGAAGAAACAATAACAAGCACATTCCAACAGTCTAGCATCAAGAATAAAGATAAGTATTGCAAATTGAATCTTAATACAGACTTCTATGAAAATCACTTGTTATGACTGGATAGTTAGGACTTAAAGTCCCCCCTCCCACCCTTATAATTTTCATCTGGTTGTAGTCTCACACATACACACATGCAAGATTGTTCTTAATTCTATAAATCTCATTGAGCCACTCAAAAGATCTTGGGAACCAGAAACCTGCTTACTGCCACTGCCCAAACCTCCTTTCTTCCTAGCACCCAGCCCATGGAAAACCTGATGGTTTCTGGCACAAGCGTTATAGACGGGAATAGTCTACTGTTGCTCCACTCTTCCTATACTTTGAATGTGAAGCAAAAGCTGTGGTCCATTCTAAGTGCTTCCCAACTTTCTCCTGTTTGCCTTTTTGTCCCACCCCACAGTCTATTCTCCAGAGAAGACAGGATGGCATTTCCAAGGGGAATTACAATTATACCACTTTGCTTTACTGGATAGCTTTTACTAATCCTCTAGTTCTGGCCTTAACACTTCTTAAAGGGTCTTTCCTTGCAATTCATTCTAACTGCATTCTGTTTATTTCCTTTTGGGTGATTATCTTTTATGGATATTTATTTATTTTAGTTAAAAGGCTTTATTTTTGAGGCAATTTTAAGTTTACAGAAAAACTGAGCAAAATGCATAGGATTTCCATATCCCTCACCCCTCACAGTTCTATTATTAACATATAGCATAGGTACAATGTAAATATGATATATTTGTTACAAATAAGGAACCAGTATTGGCATACTGTTATTAAAGTTCACAGCCTACATTAGGGCTCATTCTTTGCACTGTACAATCTTTATAGCTATTTTTATTCATTTATTGAATGATTAATTAATTAATTAATAATAAATAGAAACCAACAACAACAAAAAGAGACAAGATCCCTTTCTTCCTGGAACATAAAGTCCAATGAGGAACTTTTGTTTTTGTTTCTGTGGTACTGGGGATTGAACTCAGGGACATTCTACCTGTGAGCTACACCCCTAGCCCTATTTTATTTTTTAATTTTGAAACAGGGTCTCACTAAGTTGCCAAGGGCCTTGCTAAGTTGCTGAGGCTATCCTTAAACCTGTGATTCTCCTGTCTCACCTCCCAAGTACTGGGATTACAGTCTTGCACTCCCATGTCCAGTTTATTCTTATTTTTTGTCTAGTCACTAAGAAACACTGCTGGGCATAGCAGTTTATGCTTGTAATCCCAGTACTTGGGAGGCTGAAATAAGAGGATCACAAGTTTGAGGACAGCCTCAGCAAGTAGTGAGACTCACATCAACCTAGTGAGACTCTGTTTCCAAATAAGAAATGAAATTGGGCTAGGGGTGTAGCTTGAAGGTAGAATGCCTCTGGGTTCAATTCCCAATACCAAAAAAAATAAAATAAAATGAAATAATAAAAAACAAAAAACTGCACATAGCAGATAGTCAATCAACAAGTTAAACAAGTGAATGGAAGTATAAAAGAACACGAAATTTCAAAGAGGAGGAGTCTTAAGATGAAGATTTTTTTCTAATTAACGCCTGTTAATTTTACTGATAAAATACTTTGATCATCTCAATAGATGCAGAAAAAGCATTCAATAAATTCCACACCCATTCATGTTAAAAAAAACAAAACAAAACACTGAAGAAATCAGGGATAGAAGGAACTTGCCTCAACACATAGAGGCAATACCCAACAAACCCAAAGCCAACATCATATTGAACAAGGAAAAACTGAAAGAATTTCCTCAGAAATCAGAAATAAGACAAGGATCACCACTTCTATTCAATATAGTACTTAAAATTTTAAAGGCAGTTAGGCAAGAGAAGGAAATTAAAGAGATACATATAGGAGAAAAAGTGAAATTACATTAGACATTAGAAGATGGAAAGAACTACCATGTTCTTAGGTAAAATAAATATTGTCAAAATGGCCATATCACCAAAAGTGATCTACAGAGCCAATGCAATCCCTATCAAAATACCAATGACATTCTTTACAGAACTAAAGTCCTACCTGGGAGTAGTGGTGCATGCCTGTAATCCCAGTACTTGAGAGGCTAAGTAAGAAAGGAGGATCAAAGGTTCAAGGCCAGCATGTGGTAACTTAGAGAGACCCTATTTCAAAATAAAATATTAAAAAGGCTAGGATATAGCTCAGAGACAGAACATTCCTGAATTAAATTGGTCCTAAGGTTCACACACAAAATAGTACTAAAGTTCATATGGAAAACAAAAGATCCAGAATAGCCAAAGCAATTCTGAGTAACAAGAGCAATGCTGGAGGAATAATGATATCTGATTTCAAATTATACCAGAGAGCTACAGTAACAAAAACAGCATGTTATTGACATAAAAACAAACACATAACTCAGTGGAATAGAATAGGATATACAGAAAAAAAATCCACAGTTACAGCCAACTGATCCTTGATAAAAATGCCAAAAACATACATTGAAGAAAAGACAGCCTTTTCAACAAACAGTGCTGGGAAAATTAGATATCTATGTAAAAGAACGAAACTAGATCTCTTATCTCTCACCCTGCACAAAAGTCAACTCAAAGTGGATCAAAGACCAAGGAATTACACAATGCAGTGGCACATGCCTGTAATCCCAGCTACTTGGGAAGTTGAGCTAAAGGATTGCCAGTTTGAGGTCAGCAACTTAGTAAGACTCTTTTTCAACATAAAAAATAAAAAGGGAGCCGGGCGTGGTGGCGCACGCTTGTAATCCCAGCATTCGGGAATTCGGGAGGCTGAGACCAGAGGATCCGGGTTCGCGGCCAGCCTCAGCTACCTAGTGAGGCACTCTGGAACTTAGTGAGACTCGGTTTCAAAATAAAGAATAAAAAATTAGGGCTGGGGGTGTAGCTCGGAGGTAGAATGCCCCTGAGTTCAATCCCCAGTACTGCAAAAAAATAAAAAAAATAAAAAAAAAAATAAAATAAAAAGGGAGCTGGGTGTGGTGGTGCACACACGCTTGCAAATCCCAGTACATGGGAGGCTGAGACCGGAGGATCCCGGTTCGTGGCCAGCCTCAGCTACTTAGTGAGACCCTGTTTCAAAACTAAACAATAAAAAATAGGACTGGGGGTGTAGCTTGGAGGTAAAATGGCCCTGGGTTCAATTCCCAGTACTGAAAAAAAATTAAAAAATAAAAAGGGGTGGGAGTGTAACTCTGTGGTTAAAGTGCCCCTGGGTTCAATCCTCAGTAACACACACACACATGCACACGCACACGCGCACGCGCACGCACACGTGCAAGCACATGCACGCATGCACACATGTACGCACACGCCTAAGAATTATACCAGAGTCTTTGCAACTAATGGAAGAAAATATAAGACCAATTCTCCAACATATAGGGACAGGAAACAACTTTGTCAATAAGACCCCTAAAGCTCAGGAAATAAAAACAAATAACTAATAAATGAGATGTCATCAAACTAAAAAGTTTCTGCACAGCAAAAGAAACAAACAAGAACGTGAAGACAGAGCCTACAGAATGGGAGAAAACTTTGCCACTACTCCTCTGACCTCTGACTGAGGACTATTATCCAGAATATATAAAGAATTAAAAACTTAATACCAAAAAAACAAAAACCCAATCCCAAAATGGACAATTTATTATGGGGTTTATTATGAGCAATTAAATTCCTTCTCAAAAGAAAGATAAGCCGGGAGCAGTAGCTCACGCCTGTGATCCCAGGACATGGGAGGCTGAGACTGGAGGATCGCAGGTTCCAGGACAGCCTCAGCAAGTAGTGAGACTCTCATCAACTAGCCAGACCCTGTTTCAAAATAAAAATAAAATAGGGCTGGGGGTGTAGCTCAGAGGTAGAATGTTCCTGGAATCATTCCCCAAATCCCCAGTACCACAAAAAAGAAGAAGGAGGAGGAGGAGGAGGAGGAGGAGGAGAATAAAAATAAGAAATTGTTAACAAATATATGAAAAACCATTCAACATCCTTAGTAATCAGGGAAATGCAAATTGAAACTACACTGATACTTCATCTCACTCCAGTTAGAATGGCAATTTTCATGAATACAAATAATAATAAATGATGGTGAGGATATGGGGAAAAAGAAACACTAATACACTGTTGATGAGATTGTAAATTAGTCTAACAACTATGGAGAGCAATATAAAGGTTCCTCAAAAGACTAGAAATAAGAGGGCACGGTGGTAGGCACCTGCAATCCCAGTACTTGGGAGGCTGAGACAGGAGGATCTAAGGTTCGAGGTTAGCTTCAGCAACTTAGTGAGGTCCTTCAGTAACTTAGAGAGATCCTGTTTCAAAATAAAAAAATAAAATAGGGCTGGGTGTAGCTTGGAGGTAGAATGCTTCTGGGTTCAACCTTTAATATCGCCCCCCAAAATAAAAAAGATAGGAATATGACCCAGGTATACCACTCTTCAGTATCTTTCAAAAAAATTAAAGTAAAAATATTAGCAATACATGCATACCCATGTTTATACCAGCATAATTTACATAGCAAAATTATGGGACTGCTGGGCATGGTGGTGCATGCTTATAATCCCAGTATTTGGGAGGCTGAGACTGGAGGATTCAGGTTCACAGTCAGCCTCAGCTACTTAGTGAGACCTTCGCAACTTAGTGAGACCCTTTTTCAAAATAAAGAATTATAAAGAGGGTTGTGGGTGTAGCTTAGAGGGAGAATGCCCCTGGATTCAGTCCCCAGTACCATACCAAAAAAAACAAAACAAAACAAAAAATGGGATCAACCTAGGTGTCTGTCAACATATGAATGGATAAAGAAAATATACACAATGGAATTTTCCTCAGCTGTAAAGAACAAAATCATGTCACTTACATGAAAATGGATGGACTGGACAAAATCATGCTAACTCAGAAAATCAAGGGCTCCATGTTTTCTCTCAAATGTGGAAGCTAGAGAGAAAACAGGACAGAAAGGACATCTCATGGAATGAGGAAAGAGACAAGAAAAGTAGTGGAAGGAGGGGAGGAAAAACAGGGAAGGAAACAGAACAAATAATGTTTTGAGTGTATATGAACATAGTATCACTTTGAATCTCACAATCAGGTACAATTTCAATGCACCAATAAAAAATTTAAAAATCTGGTCATGGTGGTGCATGCCTATAATCCCGGTACTGGGAGGCTGAGATGGGAAGATTTCAGGGTCAAGGCCAATCCACAACTTAGCGAGACCCTTAGCAACTTAGCAAGATTCTGTTTAAAAATGAAACCATTTTAAAAGGCTGGGGGTATATAGCTCAGAGATAGAATGCCCCAGAAGTTCAATCCCTAGTACCAAAATAAATAAATAAATAAAGAAGCAATTTGTCAAGAGCACAGAATTGTGCATTTAGAAAAAGCTATCAGTTACATTGCCAAGGTAGTTCTAAAATGACTTTAAAAAACTAAAAATAGAAATGAGAGGTTCTTATGTTAATCAGTAAAACTGTATTACAAAATGATGCTAGAAGCTGAATTTAATCTAGAATGAAAATTAACATCTTGCATGACACTGGTAATAGTTTTTATTGTGTTTGACACAACCTGAATGCATTTCTCTCGTTGTTTACCTCAGTCTCTCTTTCTTCATGGGTACACACCAATGACAATAGGCTATGGGGAAACTGAAGGAGGACCACTTTTTTAACAATTGGAATTCTGTGTTCCAGGATGGATATTCTAATAACTATCTTTCAAATGTGGTGAAAGCACTTTAAAGTTATCTTTTAAAAACAGATGTTTTCTAATTGAATTATATCTTTTAAATGCCTCAGCTATCGGAGAGGCGAGTTTAGAAAGGAGGTTGTTCTAAGAAACTTTCTTGTCAAAGCAGTTTATAAGGCTTAAGATGATTCCAGAAGCCGAAATGGGGAATGCCATTGCCTTAAAATAAAAGTACTTAACCTAATGGCTGGAAATGACTCCTGCAGGGAAAGTCTTTCTCGGGTTTCCTTTCTAGGATCAATCTTTTCAGTGCAAGAGGAAGTTACTCCTTTCACTGAGAATGGCAGTGATACCAGTTCCACATTGTTAATGCTGAGCATGCCCACTCCCTTCCTGTTTCTACTTCAGGAACCAGGATAACACAGGAGAATGGGGAGAAGCAGTTTCTCAGTCACTGGAAGGCCTACAGAGTCCTTTAATTATCCCAAACAGCCTCAGATGGTAAATTACACTCCCTTGGGCAAAAGAGAGGTAAAACTACCCAGTGTAAGAAGCCAAAGTACTTCTGAATACCAAACAATCTAGAGGGTTCCAGAAACTTTGGCAGGTTTCAGAAGGTTTCTATTGTCAATATATATTCAGGATGAATTAAAAGATAAGAGTCTACACAGGTCTGGAAATAAAATCAAGGTAAATTAAGCTATAGTAATAACAAAGATTATGAGCAAAGTAATCACTTATCTGTGCTTCTACATTTTGTTTTGTTGTTTTTAAGTGTTAATATTCCTTCATGTTAGCTTTTTGGTTGATTTTTTGACACATGTATAATTTATATTATTGCCCATTTTGTCTCTGCATTAGAACGAAGGCCTAGTTTCTTTCTGAAGATTTTGGCTCTGCCAAATGGATCTCTTAGTGGAAGTCCTTATAAGGCACAAATTTCAAAAAAGGAAATCAATTCCATGCTTGGCTTAGCTGACTGCTTAAACCTATGGCTCTACAGTGAACTGGCTAACAGAACTGCTTCTTCTCAGTAACCACAACCCTGTCTCACTATTGTTTGAAAACTTTTGCAGAGCTTGACTGAGGGAATATTTAAAACACTCAGTTCTTCCATTTCTTTTATTTTTATTTTTTCAGTGCTAGGAATGGAACCCAGGACCTTGTGCAGGTTAGGCAAGCACTCTGAGTTACATCCCTAATTCCAAGTTCTTCCATTTCTTGACCTTCTCTGAGAATCTGATGAAGGCTAATGGTGCTATCAGCTCACCACAGAGCATGCGTGCACACACACACACACACACACACACACACACACACACACACACACTCCAATTTTCAGGAGGCTCACAAATTCATCTGACCCAAACTCCTTTCCTGGATACTATAAAACCCATTCTTGGATGAAGCCAGACCACCATAAAGCTAGCCCTGGACTTTGTCTTTTAGGTACTCTGTGAAAATCCTCTTATCACATTAAGTTCTGGGAAGAAGCTATCAACCTTTATTGAGGTGCATTATAAGAAACAGCCTCATAAAATCCATCACAATGTTTACCGGAAGGATGGGTTTAGAAGGTTGTTTATTACATTAGATAATAATTTTCTATGAGGGCCACAGAAAAACTTCTCCCTGGCATCGACCCCATGAGTCCTGGGCTAAGGCAACTGGTTTATCTTCAACTCATCAAGGCTGTGATTCATCTCCCCAGCTCCCCTCCCCAAGCCTTTTAGAAAACCTGGAGCCCTGGGACCCTGTGTAGCCAGGATGGGAACTGCAGGGTGTGCTTACCGTATGCTTGTTTAATTCCTGGCTCCATCTTATTTTCCTCAAACTATTTTCAAGGTTTTTAAATTTTTTTTTCTTACTTTAATTTAGTTCTATCAGGCTATATTTATCAGCTTTGGGGGATGCCTTAACTCTCTTTCAGAGGAAAGGTATAAACAAACATATTCTATTTTTTTCTTCTTTAATTTCCTTTTTATCTTTGGAGGGAAGAAATGGGGTGCTTGGAAGAATTTATGGTTTTAATATTTCTCTCCATTTAATAACAATTGAAAGTAAAGTGTGGAAGTTAAGGCCATATGATTGTACTCTTTGTAAAATTCAAGGAAAAGAACTATTAAAAATAAAACAAAAATAAACATTACTATATAAACATCCCACAAAACTATTATAAGAATATTTACCAAGTATTTTATAATTTTGATATTGAAGCCAGAGGAAAGGGGCTTAGATTTCCCAGGAGGAAGAATGTAAATCAGACATGTGAACAGATTGTTCACTTAACACATATTTGGTACCTACTGAAAAGAAAGCACTAGATTTTGTAAAAATAAAGAGGCATGAGACATTGTCCCTGACCTCAAGACACCCCTAGGGCAAGGCAATAACATCAGCTAGTATAAAGAAATACATGGATGGCCTGTCCAGGGTTAGACCCATATTAACTCTGTGACTCTAAGACTCCTTTCTCAGAGTAATGAAGATGAAATGGCATATATTCTGTGCTTAGAACAGGAAGCAGTTGTTATTTATCAAGTTTCAGCCTATTAGAATTAAGAAACAATGCAATATTGGTAGAAGCTGGAAGGAAGTGACTTTAAGACAAAAATAATACAGAAGTGCCATACATATCAGAGACCACAGAATCTTAGAAGTGATAGAAAAAACAAGAATGGCCAGGTTTTGTACAAAAGTGAACAATTTACAAAATGCTTCCACATATACCCATTCTGCTTGTGCCTCACACAATCCCATTCTTAAGGATGGAAAAACCGAGTCTCAGGAAATTTCAGTGCCTTTAATATTTCACATAATTTGGCAATCAGATATCATGGTAGGAAATGTAAGGCTCTTTCCACTTCCGCTTAAGAGCTAATTAGGGGATGTCTAGTATGGCTGTAACACTTTAAAATACTTGTTTATTATGTGGATCAAAGTGATCCCAAAAGAAGATATAATCTGAGGACTTCTGGGAAGATGGTGTCGGAGTGAGACACCTCTCATCAGGTGCTGTGAGCTCAATTCAAATCTGCCATAAAAGCAGTTTCTTGACAGAAGAAAAAAAAGCAACAAAAAAGTAAACAACGCTACGAAAACTAAAGTACAGCTGAACAGAATTCAGAAAGCTGACCAGGGAGAGCAAAGAAGCCCATCTGCGAGGCAGTGGTGGCACGCCACAGAGTGGTGGCCGCCATTGAGCCTGCCCCCAGAGTGGGGTCTACTAACAAAGAAATATATAACGACCTTCTGCATTCCCAGTGACCAGAGGCGGAGTAAGCGACTCCTGAACTCCACATCCTAACCAGGCGGCATACCACAGCACCTTTGACAGTGACCAGAATGTGTGGTACAATCAGCTTAAGTCCACACGGAGCCACCTTGGTTCACCTCTTCCTCCAGAGCCAGAGTAGCAATCAAGCCGGAGAGCTTGAATCAAAACTGCTGCAAAAGCAGCTTCTTGATGGAAGGAAAGAAAAGCAAAACAGCAGAAAAGTGAACAAAACAACAAAAGCAGATGATCAGAACCCAGAAAGCAGACAAGGGAGAACAAAGGAGCTGGCAGCCGCCCATAGCAGCAGAGATCTACCCAAACGATCTGCAGAGGCCAAATCAGGTCTGTTTTTACAAACTTGCAGGGATTTTTATTTTGTTTCTTGTTGTTGTTTTTTGTTTTCTGGATTTTTTGTTTTGTCTTTACTCTGTTTTGACTTTGCATTGCTTTGATTTATCTATGTTTCTTTGGAGGACTGGTTACATTGTTAGCTTTTGCTAGACACTAGAAATCAACACCTGAAACCCACCAAAGGTACCAATAGAGTGGGCAGAAGAAGTCCCAGAGTAATTGCAACTCAGTAAAGATACCATTCACTGAGAGAAAATAAAAATAAGAAACCTATAAATTCAGAAAAAACATGCAAGAGCAGCAAAGATATAAGTTTAAGAATAGGGAAATCATGGGAAGGAAAAACAGCAAAGAAACAATGAGTCAACACAATCCCACAATAACAACTCCACAACATTGAATGGCAGAGATTACCAGAAGAACAATTCAGATCTTTAATAATAGAAATGATACAAAACTTACAGAAAGAATGCAGAGAGAGCTGGAAAGAAATAAATGAACAAATAAAGAACGAATCTGACACCCTAAGCAGGAATCATAGAGAAGCCTTGAGGGAAGTGAATGATGTGAAAGATGCAATAATAGAAGTGAAGGCATCAATACAAACTATAAACAGTAGGTTAGACCACATGGAAAACAGAATATCACTCCTAGAAGATGACCATTCCAAAAATGAATCCATTTTACATAATCTAGAAAAAAAATTCGACAGTATGAATCAGACATTGATGAGATCTGGGCCAATCTTAAAAGAGCTAACCTAAGAATAATAGGCACAGAAGAAGGATTAGAAGTTGAAACTAATGGAATAAACAACCTTTTCAAGGAAGTAATATCAGAGAATTTTCCAAACATAGAAAGAGAAGTAGACACACAGGTGCAGGAAACATATAGAACTCCCTTTAGACAAGACCAAAGAAAAGGTTCACCACGCCACATAATAATCAAGATGACTAATGTAGAAGCTAAGGAAAGAATCCTAAAGGCAACAAAAGTAAATGGCCAAGTGATATTTAGAGGAAAACCAATTAGAATCACTCTAGACCTCCCAAACCAAGTCATGAAAGCCTGGAGGAGCTGGAATAACATATTCCAAAATCTGAAAGAAAATAATTTGCATCCAAGATTCTCTTGCCCAGCAAAACTCTCTCTCAAAATTGATGGGGATATAAAAACCTTCCATGACAAACAGAAACTGAAAGAATTTATGTCTTCCAAACCAGCACTAGAGAAAATACTCAAAGAGATTAACTAACAAGTAAACGTCAGAACCAGAGAAACAATAATTTCCATCAAACAAACAACTAAGCAAAGAACAAACACTACTGCAAACAGAAGTCAAAACCCAAAATGTTAGGATTTGAAAATCATCTCTCAATAATCACACTGAATATAAATGGTCTCAACTCCCCAATAAAAAGGCACAAGGTGGCAAAATGGATTAAAACCCAAAACCCATCTAAATGCTGCCTGCAAGAAACACACCTTACAAGTAGACTCCCACAAACTAAAGATGAAGGGCTGAAGTAAGGTAATCCATCCCAATGGAACTCGAAGACAAGCAGGAGTAGCAACTATGATATCAGATAAATTAGATTTCAAGCCTAAGCTTATCAAAAGAGACAAAGCAGGTCATTTTTTACTAGTAAAAGGAACAATCCAGCAAGAGGAAATAACAATTATCAACATCTATGCCCCAAACATAGGTGCAGACACTTTCATAAAACAAATTCTGCATGATATAAAGTCACACATAGATCCCAATACACTAATATTAGGAGATCTCAATACTCCTCTCACATCACTAGACCGATCTTCTAAAAAAAAAGGTCAGTAAAGATGCTTCGGACCTAAATAATACCATAAACCAAATGGACCTGTTAGACACATACAGAATATATCACCCAACTACAGCTGAATTCACATTTTTCTCAGCAGCACATGGAACCTTCACCAAAATAAACCACATTCTGGGCCACAAAGAGAGCACTGGCAAATTCAAAAAATGTAACATAATTCCTGCATCTTTTCAGACCACAATGGAGTGAAACTAGAAATCAACTCTGAGAAGACCCAGAGTAACCATGTAAACACACAGAGACTGAACACCACACTGCTGAACCAGGAATGGGTCATAGAAGAAGGAAGGGGAGAAATTAAAAAATTCCTAGAAACCAATGAAAACAGAGAAACAACATATCACAACCTCTAGGACACCCTAAAGGCAGTACTAAGAGGAAAATTTATAGCACTGAGTGCCCACATAAGAAGAACAGAATATCACAAATAAATAACCTAATGACACAGCTCAAAGCCCTTGAAAAACAAGAACAGTCTAACCCCAAAGCCAGTAGAAGATAGGAAATTATGAAAATCAGAGCAGAAATTAATGAAATAGAGAATAAAAAAATAAAGAAAATCAACAGAACCAAAAGCTGGTTTCTTAAAAAAAATAAACAAGATAGATAAACCATTGGCCGCCGGGCGTGGTGGCGCACGCTTGTAATCCCAGCATTCGGGAGGCTGAAACCGAGGATCCGGGTTCGCGGCCAGCCTCAGCTACCTAGTGAGGCACTCCGCAACTTAGTGAGACCCGGTTTCAAAATAAAGAATAAAAAATAGGACTGGGGGTGTAGCTCAGAGGTAGAATGCCCCTGAGTTCAATCCCCAGTACCGCAAAAAAATAAATAAATAAAAATAAAAAAATAAAAAATAAAAGATAAACCATTGGCCAACCTAACCAAAAGAGAGAATCAACCCAAATTACCAAAGTAAGAGATGAAAAAGGTGATATTACCACCGACATTGTAGAAATACAGAGGATCATCAGAAACTATTTTGAAAAACTATACTCCAATAAAATGGAAAATCTAGAAGAAATTGACAATTTTCTAGATACATATCCTTCCTAAATTGCGTCAAGAAGATATAGAAAACTTAAATCGACCAATAACAATCAAAGAAATAGAAACAGCAATAGTTTACCATCAAACAAAAGCCCAGGGCCAGATCATTTTCCAAGTGAATTTTATAAAACATTTATAGAAGAGCTAATCCCAATACTCCTCAAACTATTCCGGGAAATAGAAAGAAAAGGGACCCTCCAAACACATTCTATGAAGCCAACATCACATTAATACCAAACCCAAATAAAGACAGCTCAAGAAAAAAAAACTATATGCCTATATCATTGATGAACTTAGATGCAAAACTGCTAAACAAAATACTAGCAATGCATATTCAAAACCACATCAAGAAAATTATACACCATGACCAAGTCAGGTTCATCCCAGGGATGCAAGGCTGGTTCAACATACAAAAAACAATCCATGTAATTCATCACATAAACAGAATGAAAGAAAAAATCACATAATCATCTCAATTGATGTTGAAAAAGCATTTGACAAGATCCAACACCCATTCATGCTAAAAGCACTGCAGAGAATCGGAAGAGAAGGAATATACCTCAAAATCATACAATAGGCCCACAGCCAATATCATATTAAATGGAGAAAAACTGCAAGAGTTCCCACTAAAAATAGGAACAAGACAAGGATGTCCATTATTACCTCTTCTGTTCAACATAGTACTTGAGACTCTAGCCAGAGCAATAAGGCAAGAGAAGGAAATCAAAGGGGTAAAAATAGGGAAAGAAGAACTAAAACTATCCCTTTTTGCAGATGACATGATACCAAACTTAGAAGACCCAACAAACTCAACCAAAAAACTTATAGAACTGATCAACAAATTCAGCAAAGTGTCTGGATACAAAATCAATCTTAAATAATCAGAAGCTTTCCAGTATGCCAACCATAAAACCACTGAAAAAGAAATCCAGAAAACAATTCCACTCACAATAGCACCTGAAAAAATAAAATACTCAAGAAACTCACAGCTAAGAAAACAAATAACACAATCAAAAAATGGGAAAAGGATCTAAATAGACTTCACAAAAGAAGAAATACAAATGGACAATAAATGTATGAGGAAATGTTCAACATCATTAGCAAAGAGATGCAAATCAAAACTACCTTGAGATTTCACCTAACTCCAATCAGAATGGCAATCATCAAGAACACAAACAACAACAAATGCCGGTGAGGGTGTAGAGAAGTGGGAACCCTAATATATTGTTGGTGGGATTGCAAATTAGTGCAACCACTTTGGAAAACAATATGGAGGATCCTCAGATGAATGGGAATGAACCTACCATATGATCCAGCAATACCACTTCTGGGTATCTACCCAAAAGAACGGAAACTAAACTATCAGAGGAACGCATGTGTATCTATGTTTATAGCTGCACAGTTTACAATTGCCAAACTATGGAACCAGCCAAGATGTCCATCAACAGATGAATGGATTACAAAACTATGGGATATGTACACAATGGAATTTTACTCAGCCATAAAGAAAAACAAAATCATGTTATTTGTAGGGAAATGGATGGAACTGGAAAACATTATGTTAAGTGAGATTAGTCAGTCACAAAAAGTAAAAAGTCATATGCTCTTCCTAATATGTGGAAGCTAGGGAGAAAATGGGACATAAGAGTGACTCCAGATGAAGAAGGCGAATCCTTAGGTGAGCAAAGAATTTGACTTAATGGAAGGTGATAGGGGGAGGGGGGACACCCTAAAGAGCATGATGTACTTTCATGAACACATCAAAGTCAATCATTAAACTGAACTTGAGAAGGAGGGAGGAGGAGGGAGTGGGGTGGGAATTGGGGAAGGGTTAAATGAGAAATGTGTGCATGTATGGCTTTACCTTTACCAGCTTGTACCTAACAAAGATATATGATTACAATGCACCAATTAAAAATAAATAAATAAATTTTAAAAAGGAAGATATAATCTCATATCATGAAAGTCTACTGGAAGAGACATCCTAGGAAATAGAATAATATATCCCCCTGGTGTTCTTTACAGGACCTAGACATTATAATATTAAAGAGCTTTCAGAGGTGAAACATAAAATTACATAGGAGTGGCTTTAGATCTATGGTACCCACCCTGACTGCTTATTAATCCACTTGTGAGGGGATTATAGATCCCAGTGCCCAAGTGACCACTTAGAGTCACATCTCTGAGAGTGGGACTCAAGCATCAGTGCTTTTTTTTTTTTTTTTTTTTTTTTTTTGCGGTACTAGGGATTGAACTCAGGGGCATTCTACCTCCGAGCTACACCCCCAGCCCTATTTTTTATTCTTTATTTTGAAACCGGGTCTCACTAAGTTGCGGAGTGCCTCATTAGGTAGCTGAGACTGGCCGCAAACCCAGATCCTCCGGTCTCAGCCTCCCGAATGCTAGGATTACAAGCATGCACCACCTTGCCCGGCTGCATCAGTGCTTTAAAATCCATTCCAAGCCATTGAGTTTTGTTATCTCTACCCGTTGACTGTGACTGACAGGTAATCCTAATATATCCAAATCTAACTGAATACCAGATTGAAATGGCAAGCTTTGGTGTGATCAAAACTTGTTAGTTTATGCCCCAGAAGGCTCCCCACCCTCCATGTTCAAGTGTTTTTACTCAAAACTATAGCCTTTAGAATAGGTAACTGTATAAATCCTTCATTCTTTCTCAAATTCAAACTAAAGGAGAAAGATGAAACCCCTTCCTCTTTGAGGTATCTGAGCTGGCTGGCTTGCCAGCAGCCAAAGTCGCTCCTGCTCTTCTTATTCTTTTTTTTTTTTTTTTTTTTTTGCGGTACTGGGAATTGAACTCAGGGGCATTCTACCTCCGAGCTATACCCCCAGCCCTATTTTTATTCTTTATTTTGAAACAGGGTCTCACTAAGTTGCGAGTGCCTCACTAGGTAGCTGAGGCTGGCCGCGAACCCGGATCCTCCGGTCTCAGCCTCCCGAATGCTGGGATTACAAG
>PVLC010006241.1:43499-70936 GCA_004027655.1 Graphiurus murinus | reverse complement strand
AAAAAAAAAAAAAAAAAAAAAGACAAACACAACACAATCATGACAACCTGCTCCTGGCTCAGCCTCCCTTGCACGGCCCCTGGGGAACCCTGTCTTGCTCTCTCTGTCTGCGTCCCTAACTGTAGCTGATCCTTGGATACAGATAAGACTTTAACAACTCGGCTGCCAGGATGGGCACCCTGAGAACAGCACAGGGCCATTTTTTTTTGGTTGTTGTTTTGGTTTTGGTACTGGGGATTGAACCCAGGGGCATTCTACCTCTGAGCTTTACCCTCAGCCCTATTTTATTCTTTATTTTATAACAGGAGCTCACTAAGTTGCAGAGGGCCTCAGTAAGTTGTGAAGGCTGGCCTCAAACCTGTGATCCTCCTGTTTCAGTCTCCCAAGTACTCGGATTACAAGTGTGCACCACCACGCCCGGCTGGTACAGGGCCTCTTTATGGGGTGCCGCTATCTCCCAGGGTACTCTTTGGAAAGAAATAGAGGTTGGTGGGGAAGGGGCTGGACAGGGAAGGGTCCTAATTTGGCTTGCTCCCCGGGCCACAGCTCTAGTGCTGAAATGCCCCTCCCCACGGAAACACTCTAATCTTTCTCTGCTCCAAAGAAACTTGAAGGCAGCCACGCTCTGTGGGACCCCGGCATGGAGGGACCTCGCAGAGGCCAAGAAGTATCTCCAAGGAGATCTGGCTCTGAGAGCGCTCAGCTGGGGAAGAACGCACCCAACTCAGCCCAACACTCCACCTCCCTGCGGGCTCTCTGGGAGGCCAGCGATCCTGGTGATGAGCTCGCCCTGCTCATAGGAAATTGGTCTGGGGTTTGTAGACCTGCAGGGCATGGCTGGGCATCCCACAACTTCCCCTACAGGGGCCCTGGGACTAAGGGCTGGATTTTGTCCTCAGTTCAGCCTTAGTCAGGCAAGAGGGGCCTCTGTGCTGTGCAAACTGCTCACGAAATTCTTGCCACTCTTTGGGTGTGGTGGCGCACACCTGTAATCCCAGGACTTGGGAGGCTGAGACAGGAGGATCGCAGGTTTGTGGCCAGCCTCAGCAACTTAGTGAGGTCCTCTGAAACTTAGTGAGATCCTGTTTCAAAATAGAGAATAAAAAATAGGGCTGGGGGTGGAGCTCATATTCAGGTCGGGGAACTGGCCTCCTCTGCTGCTTTTCCCCCCAGCCACTGATTTTCACTAAAATATTCTCTACTTCATTACACTCCTAGCCTGGGAGCCCAGCAGCAGCGATTATGTCCCCAAGCTCAGGACTTGGTGGTACTCAAGGCAGATTTTGTTGGATGCAGGAATCATTTCTGATTTTATGTTTCCACACTTCCATGAAGATAATAAGAATACTTTTTTTTTTTTTTTTTTTTTGCGGTACTGGGGATTAAACTCAGGGGCGTTCTACCTCTGAGCTGTGCCCCCAGCCCTATCTTTTTATTCTTTATTTTGAAACCGGGTCTCACTAAGTTTCGGAATGCTAAGAATACTTTAACTTGGAGTTAATCTGCCCTGATTTCCTCCCTGCCACGCTGTGTCCACTGTCTCCTCCATCACGGGGTAGGAGGTGGGCACTTCCTGGCATGACTGGAATTGGAGGGTGGAGGTGGCTGTCCCCAACCTGCTGCCCGCTCTGAGGACAGTGTGGCCATTCTGCAGTCAGCTCTGAAAACCTGGGGCTCCGGTTGGGAAGTCAGAGCTCCAGGTCCTTCCGTCGTCTTCGAGGGGAGCTGACTCCCTAAGGGCTGGGAAATGGGCACTTTTGTTTGTTCAATACAAGTATCTACATCCAGCCAGGCATGGTGATGCACACCTGTAATCCCAGTACTTGGGAGGCTGAGATAGGAGGATCGCAGGTTCAAGACCAGCCTCAGCAACTTAATAAGACCCTGTTTCAAAATAAAAAATAAAAAGAGTTGGGAATGTAGGTTGGTGGTAGAACACCCTGGGTTCCAACTCCAGTACCAAAAAACAAACAAAAAAGTAAAAAAGTGATTTTTTGTTTGTTTGTTTGTTTGTTTGGTGGTACTGGGGATAGAACCCAAGGGCATTCTACCTCTGAGCTACACCCCCAGCCCTAGTTTTTATTTTATTGTGGTACTGGGAATGGAACCCAGGGGCATTCTACCTCTAAGTTACACCCCTAGCCCTATATTTTTACTCTTTTTTTTGACCTCAGGGGCATTCTACCTCCGAGCTATACCCCCAGCCCTATTTTTTATTCTTTATTTTGAAACCGAGTCTCGCTAAGTTGTGGAGTGCCTCACTAGGTAGCTGAGGCTGGTCTCAAACCTGGATCCTCCGGTCTCAGCCTCCTGAATGCTGGGATTACAAGCGTGCGCCACCAGACCCGGCCTTTACTCTTTATTTTGAAACAGGGTCTCACTAAGTTGTAGAGGGCCTCACTAAGTAGCTGAGGCTGGCCATGAACCTGCGATCCTCCTGTCTCAGCCTCCTAAATACTGGGATTACAAGCGTGCGCCACCACGCCCGGCTTATTTTGAGACAGGATTTCACTAGGTTGCTGAGAGTCTCTCTAGGTTGTTGAGGCTGTCCTCAAACCTTCCATCCTCCTATCTCAGCTTCCCAGGTACTGGGATTGCAGGCATGCACCACCACGCCCAACTAAAAGTGAGTCTTCATTTCCCTCTCTGTGAAATGGTTTGGCCTGTCATGAGATTTGACTACTTAGCGGTCAGCACTCCTGTGTGTGTGTGGGGGGGCACATGGCATGGTGCTGGCAGTGGTCTGGGTCTGGATGGAGCCCAGTGGTGCAGGCGGGGTAGGAGACAGCACAGGCAAGCTCACCGCGGAGGAGCAGCTGAGACTCCCAGCAGCTGCCCAGGTCAATGCTCAGTGGTATGGACCTTGGTGCCTCCGCAGTCCTGGGTTAACCCCTACCCATCTCCCTGCCTCCCTGTGGCCCTGCACCCCAAAGTGCCACTTCTCCCACAGGAAGGGGACGCCCAGCTCCAGCCTGAGGACAGGGCCAGGATGCTGCCTTGCTTCTGTCTTCAGGGGGCCCTGCTTTTTTTTTTTTTTTTTTTGCGGTACTGGGGAAGGAACCCAGGGACATTCTACCTTTGAGTTACACACCCAGCCCTATTTTTTATTCTTTATTTTGAAACAGGGTCTCACTAAGTTGTGGAGGGCCTCACTAAGTAGTTGAGGCTGGCCTCGAACCCAGATCCTCTGGTCTCAGCCTCCCAGTACTGGGATTACAAGCATGCACACCCCACCCCACCCCCCGCTCCCTTTATTTATTTATTTAATTTATTTTTTGTGGTACTAGAGGGTTGAACCCAGGGACATTCTACCTCTGCGCTACATCGCCAGTCCTATTTTTTTTTTTTTATTCTTTTTGCGGTACTGGGGATTGAACTCAGGGGCATTCTACCTCTGAGTTACACCCCCAGCCCTATTTTTTATTCTTTATTTTGAAACAGGGTCTCACTAAGTTGTGGAGGGCCTCACTAAGGAGCTGAGGCTGGCCACAAACTTGCGATCCTCCTGTCTCAGCCTCCCAAGTATTGGGATTACAAGCATGTGCCACCATGCCTGGTGCTGCTTCTTGAAATGGCCAGCCTGCTGGGAGAAAACCGCTCTGGCCCTCTGAGAGAGGTGAAATCCTGTGTGTAGCTTGGGGAGTCCAAGACTGAGGTGGGGCACCACTCCTGGACTAGAGGGCACTCCTAGTCTGAGCAGGAAGAGGCAGCCCCTGCCCTAAGGAAGCCTCCAGTCTAAGGGAGGGGGGCAGTGCTGGCCTCAGAGGCTCACAGTCTGATAGAGGTTCCAGCCTTGGGAACTTCCCAGAAAACAGCTTCTAACCTGCCATCAAAGACACAGTCCCTGCCTCCGTGTCCCACTGACAGGAAAGACCTAGTCCCAGCAGAATGGCCCCAGGTTTGACGAAAGGGAGAGGCACCAAATGTCACTCAAACCCATTCCGCTGAGCCAATGGTAAACCCGGAAGAGGAAGGTGCTGTGTGGCTTGGGCAAGTCTCTTAACCTCTCTGAGCTTCAGTTTCCTGTCTTTGAAATGCTGCACGTAGGTCTCAGCTGCTGCTGGTCTACAGGTACTTGCCGCCTCTACCTCCTTTCCTAAGCAATTTGTTGGGGGAGGGGGGCAAGCGCCAGCCCCTGCATTCCTGGATGCTGGTAGTTGTGGGGGGAAGGGGAGGTAAGGTATATATTGAGCGGGACACACAGCAAGGGTTAAACAATCAGCTGCCCTTCTTACGGAAAAAGGACAGAGAGGGAGTAAGGTGGCTAGAGATGGGGTGGGGTGGGGGTTGGGAGGCTCCTGGCAGGCGCAGGTGGTCTGGTCCCCTGTCCTTGGTAGGGTGATCGATGGCCGGGCAGCACAGGCTTGGGTCACCCTGGAGAGGACTATTGTCTTGCCAAATGAGGTTTAGCTTCCCTGCAGGGGTGCCTCCATCTGCTTTTATTGTTTCTACGACAGTCTTGGGACCCTGCCCCCCCAAGGCCTCACACCTCAGAAAACCCGTGTGGGGTGTTGGGGGCTGGCTCCTCCGAGGCCTCAGGCACCCAGAGGTTTCCAGCTGTGTGCTACCTCCCCCAGGGTTAGCTCCTGCTGGCCTCCTTTCTAAGCACTTTGTTAGGTAAAGGGGGTGCAAACTCCAGCACCCCCCCCCCATAATCCTCAAACTTCATTATTGTGGTGCCCGACAATTTAGGACAATTTAACATCGCTTGCCATTTGGTCAGAAGCGGTGGTGACTTAATCAAGTGACAAAACACCTGCTGGCGGGTTCTGGCAGAGGCTGGGGTGGAGGAGAGGGACACCTGGAGTCAGAGGAGCCCTGCTCCAGGTGTGAATCCTGGCTAGGAGCCCCGTGACCCGGGCAGGCCGATTAACCTCTCTGGGCTTCAGTTCCACATCTGAACAATGAACATGCTCATTTGGGTATCATTTATTAGATGTCTCCCGTTCTAAGCCTTGAGCTTTGTATGCATTATTTAATTTAGTCCTTTGAAGTGGAGAGTGTTTTCTGGGTAGTGATAGCCACAAGGGCAATGGAGAGACGGACTAGGCCAAGGTCACACCGCAGAGCAAGCGGCAGAGCTGGGGTCTATCTCTTCTGACCTTGACCACTCATGATGGCATTCAGCAGCCAATCCCAGGGCAGCTGTGATTCTCAGGGATCGGTGACATGTGTGGGGTCTAAGCAGAGCCTGGCACAGAGAGGACACCTAAAAACCACAGGTCCTACAACTGGCCCATGGCACCTGCTCTGGAGTCCAGCTGGAGCCTCCTTCCTCACAACCCCTCCCCGTCCCATCCCTGCCCTGCCAGGATGCTATAAGTACTGATGGTCAGTGCCAGGTATTAGGGTGTGGGGGACCACCAAGCTGGGGTGAGGTAGCTTGCCCCCTCCACCCTGCCCAGTCAGAGTCCTTTGCCCTGGGACCATCTCTGCTTCTGGCCTAGCCAAGAGGACCCAGAAGGAGCTGGGGCTTGAGATTTTCTTTCTTTTTTTCCTTTTTTTTTTTTGTGGTACTGGAGATTGAACCCTGAGGCATTCTACCTTCAAACTACACCTCCAGTCGGATTTTATTTATTTGGAAACAGGGTCTCGCTAGGTTGATGAGAGTCTCACTACTTGCTAAGGCTGTCCTGGAACCTGCAATCCTCCTGTCTCAGCCTCCCAAGTACAGGAATTACAGGCAAGTGCCGCCATGCCTGGTGGGCTTGTGATTTTCTATTCTATCCTGCCCTGACCAAGGATGCCATCAAGATACCGAGTCTGTACAGGGCACTAGGACCACATGAAACAAGACTCTGTCCCCACCTAGGGAAGAGCAGACAGCTCCCAGAGACGGGTCATGGGGTCACGCCATGCAGACACCCAAGAGACAAGGAGGCAAGGGGAAGCAGGGGGCTTCCCACAGGAGGGACAATGCCCTTGGCTTGTAGGGATGGGCGGTTTGGACCAAACACAGGAAAGGGAGGTATATCAGTCGGAAAGAAGAGCCCTAGCAGAGCGCAGAGAAAGTCAGGGTACGGAGATGCGCCGCCCTCCACCACTGCTGGGGTAGAGATATGGGTGAGAGACCAGGGAGGGATACAGCTGGGCCGGTAGTGGTTTCTGCAGTTAATTTAGTGGCCACAGGGAGCCATGAGGGCGTTGGGGTGTGGAGAGGGGATAGACTTACAGTAGGGGAGGAGGGCAGAGGAGGTGCCACAGTTTGCATGTGGTGTGGGTGAGAGGCACAGAGGGTCTGGATGAGCTTCTTTGGGGTTGCAGGGGTTGTCCGGGCTTTCCTGAGCAAGGTTGCAGCCCGACAGGCAGAGGGCAGAGCTGGCCGGAAGGACCAGGGCTACTAAAGTTGGGTCTGTGTGCCAGGCAAGATCACAAGCAGGAGTGTGTACGCATGCGCCAGTGGGTTTCCCCAGCTCCATTCTTGTTTCTCCAAAAGGAAAAGCTCCAGTTGCTAGCCTGGCTGAGGCTGAAACAAAAACTCAGGGCAGGCGGGAATCTGCGGATGGGAGAAGATTCTCTCTCCCCAAACCACCCTCATTGGGTCATTGGTCCCTATCACTATTGGACTCCTGGGGTGGTGTGTCACCTGTTCTGATGGACACACATGCTGGGTCAGGGCTTTGAGGGATTACCCCGCAGGTCCAGGATCCACCCAGAGGAAAGGAAATGGTTCCTGAGCTAGCACAATTGAAAAAGAAATTGGTGCCGGGTGTGGTGGTGCACGCTTGTAATCTCAGTACTTGGGAAACTGAGGCTGAGAAAAGGAGGATCCAGGTTCGCAGCCAGCTCAGCTACTTAGTGAGGTCCTCCACAACTTAGTGAGACCCTACTCCCAAATAAAGAATAAAAAATAAGGCTAGGGGTGTAGCTTGGAGGTGGAATGCTCCTGGGTTCCATCCTCAGTACCGCAAAATAAATAAATAAATAAATAATAAAAAAAAAATGGTGCAAGACAGAGATGCAGATTTGCGGACAGGCCACATGGACCCCCCAACTGCTAGCAACACCGAGGCAGCCATGCAAACTTCACTTGGAAAGCAGAGACCCCTTTGATGCTGATTTTTAAACTCTGACTTTAGGATAAGAAAAGAGAGGGACAGAGAGGCTGTGAGCAGGTGTCACCAGGGAGGGTGCCGAGGTCAGGGTTTCTCCCAAGTGCCTCTAAGCCTGGAATTTGTGATCTGCTTCTATGGAGCCCCATCCCGGCCCCGCCCAAGCCCTGTAGCCACCTTCCCCTCCCCCTCCCCCCCCTCCCCCAGCACCAGGTGGGTATCCGCAGGCTTTTCTTGCAGGCTTTTCTTACTGTTTCGCACACGTTCCCGTAAGTAGGTCCTGTCACCCCCGCTTTATGATGGGGACACTGAGGCTCAGAGAGAGACATTCCTTTGTCCAGGATGACTCCCAGGGCTCCCGACTGCCAGACCCCACAGGGAGGGGACTGGGGGTGCCGAACCAGTTTCCAGACACCATAGCGCTGCCAGGCTGAGAGGTGGGCAGTGAGCTTAGAGGACTCTTGTGGGTAAGAGCGACCGCCCGGGGAGGCGCCGGCCGCGGGAGCACCCCTCCGAGGTGGGAAAGCGAAGACTGGACACTCTCGCGCCTCAAACCCCGGCTTCCGAGACCCCGGGGCGCCTATGGAGACAACCCGGCAGGGGGCAGGTAGAGGGACCGAGCCGGCCCAGAGCGGGAGCCCAGCGCCGTCGGGGTTGCTGGGGCGCCGCGCCGGCCCTGGCCTGAGGCAGGTCTCACTCAGCGCTCGCCGCATCGCACCCCAGTTCCTCGGGGCAGCCTCGAAAGGGGCAGGCGGGCACGCCCAGGAGCGCTGCCCGCGGCTTAGGGAGTCCTCCTCCCAAGGCGCTGGTGGGGCCCCGAGCCCCACAGACCATCCAGAGATCCAGAGACCGAGAGAGACAAAGAGATACCGGGTCCCAAAGGAAGGAGGCTAACGCCGCGGGGGACGGCAGGCGAGACCCGGGCCCGAGAGGACGCCGAGGGCCCGCGGAGCAGTGCCAGAGCGCGCAAAAGTGACCGTCCAGCGAAAGGAGTGGGCGAGCGGGTCGGGGGCAGAGCCAGCAGCGCGGGGACACGCGGCGGGGAGCGGCGGCGGCAGCGGGCTGGCGCACCCATGGACCCGCGGGTCCCGGGGCAGGGAAGGAAGCCGCCTCGGCTCCTCCAGCCGCGGGCCCGGCGCCCCGCCCCTGAGCGCGCCAGGTAGCCCACCTTTGTCCGCGCGCGCCGCCAGGTGAGGCGGGAGGGCGGGGCCAGGGGCGGGCGGAGGCCGTGCCTTACCTGTCCGGCCGGCGGGGAGGGGACGGAGGGGCGCGGGGCCGGGCGCCTGCGGGAGCGGAGCGGAGCGGAGGAGCCGGGACGGCGCGGAGAGGTGCGCGGGCTGCAGGGAGATGCGCCCGGGCTGAGCGGGGCTGCGGGGAAGGGGAGGGGGCGGGCGCGGGAAGGGGGCGGGCGCGCGGGGCGGGGGCGGAGGAGGGGCGCGGGCGCCGGGCTGCACTGCCCCCCGCCGAGGGGCAGCCCCGGCCCGGCCAGGACCCGCGCGCTCCCGGCCGGCGCGCCCTCGCCAGCTGCGCTCGGCGTTCGGGGCTCACTCCCCAGAGGCCTAGCCGCCGCCGCCGTCGCCTCCGGGGCGCGGGGCAGACAAAGGAGGCAGACAAAGGCGGGCGCAGCCCCGCGGTCGTGCGGGCACCGGGCGAGGCGGGCCCACTCCTCCGGGTGCGTAAGGGCCGCCTCGGCGGGGCCCCGGGGCGCGTGGGACGGGAGGGGCGCCGACAGCGGTGGCGCATCTGGAGCGGCCCCGCGGGGAGTGGGGGGGGACAAAGGGCCGCGGTGGGGGGTCCCTGGCGGACCCCCAACAATAGATGGAGGCTGCGCGCTCAGCTGCGGCCCGCGTCTGGCCGGGCAGGGGCCCGCCCGGTCCCCAAAAGGATTATTCCGCCTAGGCTGTCAAATAGGACGGAAGAAATGCCCGCGGCGGGGGGCGCGGAGCGGCGGGGCCTTTGTAGCCTGTGAAAGTGCGCGGAGTGGGGAGGGGGCGGTTCTCAGCGAAGTCGCTCTTGGAAGTGTGGGCGCACGGAGGGTCTTCTGAGCGCTCCCACCCACCTGGGGCGCCGATGGCGCACCTGCGGCACGCCCGCCCGCCCGCCGGCAGGTGTAGGAAGGGGAGAGAGACACTCCCCAACACCAACACACACACACTTTCTGCAAGACACTCCCCAATACACACACACACACACACACAGACACACACACTTTCTGCAAGACACTCCCCAACACACACACACACACACACACACACACACACACACACACACACACACTTTCTGCCTTTCGCCACGCTTCGTTCCAAGCCTGCCTGCAGCCTCCCAGCGCGGCCCAGTCCGGACAAAGCCAGCAATCCAGGCCGGCTCATCCATCACCGCGCGGGGCGCCGGGTCCTGACGACCCTGGGAGTCCGGGAATGCTGGCTTATGGGTCCCCCGGCCCCCATAACTCACAGCGGGGTCAGGGGGGCACCGGCACCGCAAAGATCAAAGAGCAGTGGGGCGGGACCCTGGCACGTGGGAAACGCGGCGTGGCCCGGCGCCTGGAGCTCTGCAGGCGGCTTCCATTGCTGTTTTCTTCTTTCTCCGGAGTGATCAATTATTACTTAGCGGGTTAAGAGCGGCGCTCTGCAGCCAGAGCCTGGGCTCCGCGCTGGTGCCCTCCCGCGCGGCCCTGGGCAAGTTGCCCGACTTCTCTGAGCTTAGCACTTTACCCAACTCCTTGGGTTCAGGGATCTAGTACAGCGCCCTGCCAGAGAAGACAAGGCTCCTGCCGCCCTGGTCCACGGGAAATGCTCCAGAGAAATTAGCTGCCATTGTTAGCGTGAGGTTGTCAGCGTGGCTTGGTGGCAACCCTGGACTGTGGAGTCACTGGGAGGTTTGAACCACCCATTCCATAAACACCTACTATGTGCTGGCCACACTGGGTGCAGTAGTAAACAGCAGAGACAGGAATTTCTGCTTTGTGGAGCTTGAGTTCTAGTGAGGAAGACAGAAGGTAACGCCTATATGTAGATGATAATTAGTGCTTTTAAGAAGAGAAAGCATAGCCGAGTGTGGTGGCGCACGCTTGTAATCCCAGCATTTGGGAGGCTGAGACCGGAGGATCGGGGTTCATGGCCAGCCTCAGCTACCTAAGTGAGGCACTCCGCAACTTAGTGAGACCCGGTTTCAAAATAAAGAATAAAAAATAGGGCTGGGGGTATAGCTCGGAGGTAGAATGCCTCTGAGTTCAATCCCCAGTACCGCAAAAAAAAAAAAAAGAAGAAGAAGAGAAAGCATGAAGTCCTGGGAAGGGGTAGTTTTACACGAGGTGGTCAGGAAAGGCCTCTTTGGTGAGGGAGGGTTATTTTTGTTTCTGTTTTGAAAAGAAAATGAGACAGTGGGTGTGGTGGCACATGCTTGTAATCCCCGCATTTAGGAGGCTGAGACTGGAAGATCTGGGTTCTCAGCCAGCCTCAGCTGCTGCTTAGTGAGGCCCTCTGCAACTTAGTGAGACCCTGTTTCAAAATAAAGAATAAAAAAATAGGGCTGGGAGCCGGGCGTGGTGGCGCACGCTTGTAATCCCAGCATTTGGGAGGCTGAGACCAGAGGATCCGGGTTTGTGGCCAGCCTCAGCTACCTAGTGAGGCACTCCACAACTTAGTGAGACCCTGTTTTAAAATAAAGAATAAAAAAAATAGGGCTGAGGCTGTAGCCTCGGAGGTAGAATGCCCCCAAGTTCCATCCTCAGTACTGGAAAAAAAAAATGGGGCTAGGGGTTAGCTCAGAAGTAGGATGTCCCTGGGTTCAATCCCCAGTACTGAAAAAAAGAAAAAAGAAAAAGAAAGAAAAGCGAGCTATGAGCCATTGTGGCTGTGGGGAGAAGAATGATAGAGTTCAAAGGAAGAGCGAGTGCAAAGGTCCTGAGGCAGCAGAGGGCTCTGAGGAAGGAACAGAGGACCATAAGGTTTGCGGGAGCTGGTGAAGGATCACGGGAGCTGGCGAAGGCCACAGTCGGGCTTTGGCTTTTCAGGACCAGTTGGAGTTCACTGAGGGTTTGTGACTGTTTTCTAGGTGGAGTGATATAGTGAGAAATGGTGTATGTTAGGAGAGGTCTAGACTCCTATCCCAGCCAGGTTATGGTGACTTTGGGCCTCAGTTTCCCCACTTGTAACCTGGGGCAGTTGATTGGCCAAAGTGGATCCAAAAATCCATCAGGTGATGTGAGGAGAAACAAAATGTGGTATATCTATGCAAGGAAACATTAGTTGGCCATGAAAAGCAATAAGTACCAATATTTGCCACAACCTAGATGAACCTTGAAAACATGCTAAGTGAAACAAGCCGGGTATCAAAGGCCACCAACTATATGATGACATTTATATGAAATGTTCAGAACAGGCAGGTTCTTAGAGGCAGAAAGTAGAGTACCAAAGCTGGGCATGGTGGCACACACCTGGCCGAGACAGAAGAATTGCAGGTTCAAGGTCAGCCTCAGTAACTTAGCAAGAACTTTAGCAACTCAGCGAGATCCTGTTTCAAAATAAAAAATAAAAAGGAGCCAGGCCTGGTGGCTCATGCTTGTAATCCCAGTACTTGGGAGACTGAGACAGGAGGATCACAGGTTTGCAGCCAGCCTCAGCAACTTAGTGAGGTCCTCTGCAACTTAGTGAGACCCTATTTCAATATAAAGAATAAAAAATAGGGCTGAGGGTATAGTTCAGAGGTAGAATGCCCCTGGGTTCAACCCCTAGTACCGCAAAAAAAAAAAAAAAAAAAAAGGTTTCTTTAGCCAGGCATGGTGGCGCACATTTGTAATCCCAGTACTTGGGAGTCTGAGACAGGAGGATCCAGGCTTGAGGTCAGCCTCAGCTACTTATTGAGACCCTCTGCAACTTAGTGAGACCCTGTTTCAAAAATAAAAAATAGGGCTGGGGGTGTAGCTTGGAGGTAGAATGCCCCTGGGTTCCATCTCCAGTACCGTAAAAAAAAAAAAGTAGAATGTCCCTGGGTTAAATTCCCAATACTCAGCTGGGAATGGTGGCACACGCTTGTAATCCCAGTACTTGGGAGGCTGAGACCAGAGGATCCGGGTTCGAGGCCAGCCTCAGCTACTTAGTGAGGCCCTCCAAAACTTAGTGAGACCCTGTTTCATAATAAAGAATAATAAAAAAAATAGGGCTGAGGATGTAGCTCGGAGGTAGAATGTCCCTGGGTTCAATCCCCAGTACTGCCAAAAAAAAAAAAAAAAAAAAAAAAAAAAAAATTTGACGTCATTGTTAAAAAGTAGCAGTAGGGTTGGAGCAGAGGTCCTTGAGGTCCAGGATGGCTTTGGGGATCTGGGAACTCCTGAAATTTTGGAAGTCACTTAGCGTCCCTGGGCATTTATTTCTCTGGGTGAAGAGATGATCTCTAAGGTCCCCCTGACCCGGGAGGGGTCAGTGACACTGGGAGCGAGCGGAGCCCCAGTAGGTAATGGTGTGTGTGGGCTTCTGCCCAGCTGAAGCGCTGGAAGCCTCTCGGGGTTACTGGTCGGAGGTGAGATCCTGGGGAGGACCCCAGGATCTGGGGCAGTGGGCAGGCCCCACTTCATGGAAGAAGGTCAGACAAGGGAGGGAGGAGCTGTGTACCCCCACCCTTCCTTCCTTCATCTTTAGGCGTCTCGGAGTGAAGATTCAAGGCTTCCCTGCCCAGGTCACGTGGGGCTGCCTGCTGCGTTGGGAAATAGGAATGTGGGGGGAAGGGGTACAGCTAAGGAGAGATTCGGTAAAGCATGATGGCTTGTCCGGGGTGGTTGCTCTGGGACTTGGACATGTAGAGCTACAGATCGTTGTCATAAGGGCCGTTAACTGCCTGCTTACATGGTAGGCCTTCTACACTATGCTTTCATAAGGACAGTCTCATTTACTCACCCCTGTGGAATTGGACCTATCGTCTCATTTTTCACATGAGAAACTGAGGTTCAGAGAGGGACAGGGCTTGGAGCTGGTCAGGAAGCAGTGCTGGAGAGGGAAGCTGGCCTGGCAGGGATGGGGGGACCCGGAGGAACACTCCACAGCCCTTGCTTTGTGTTTGGAAAGAGCTCTTCTCTCCACAACGCCATTTACAGCTCAGACACGGAAATCAGAAGTCCTCGCTCCTTAGCCAGCCCCAGCTGGGATTCCGAGCCGGCAAGTGGCTGAGCCTGGTGCGTGGCCATCACTCGCTGAGCACCTGAGTTTGGCTGGGGACTGGGTGAGATGCTGAACTGAAAGAATGAATGAGAAGCAGGAATAACGGTGCACACCTGTAATCCCAGTACCTGGGAGGCTGAGACAGGAGGTTCGAGGCCAGTCTTGGCAACTTAGTGAAACCCTCAGCAACTTAGCGAGACCCTGTTTCAAAAATAAAAATAAAATAGAGCTGGGGGTGTAACTCAGAGGTAGATGCCCCTGGGATCAATCCCTAGTACCGCACACATACACAAGAAGATAAACAAAAAGGGCTGGGAGTGTAGCTTGGAGGCAGAATGCCCCTGGTCTCCTTCCACCCTCAGTACAAAAAATTTTTTAAATAAATAAAAATAAAATAAGTTTTAAGCCGGACGTGGTGGTGCATACTTGTAATCCCAGTATTTGGGAAGCTGAGACAGGAGGATTGCAGGTTTGCAACCAGCCTCAGCTACTTAGTGAGGCCCTCTGCAACTTAGTGAGACCCTGTTTCAAAATAAAATATAAAATAGGGCTGGGGGTATAGCTCAGAGGTAGAATGCCCTTGGGTTCCATCTCCAGTTACATACATACACACACAACACACACACATACACAATAAAATAAAATTTAAAAATATATAAAAGAGCTGGGAGTGTAACTCAGAGGTAAGATGCCCCTGGATTCGATCTCCAGTACAAAAAGGAAAAAAGAAAGAAAAGAATGAATGAGAGCCGGGCGTGGTGGCTCCTTGCCACCATGTAATCCTAGCATTTGGGAGGCTGAGACCAGAGGATGTGGGTTCGCAGCCAGCCTCAGCTACCTAGTGAGGTACTCCGAAACTTAGTGAGACCCTATTTCAAGATAAAGAATAATAATAAAAAAATAGGGCTGGGGGTGTAGCTCAGAGATAGAATGCCCCTGAGTTCAATCCCTAGTACCGCAAAAAAAAAAAAAAAAAAAAAGAATGAACGAGACCAGGGCCAGCTGGATCACCCTCACCCCCCACAGCCAGTATCAGTGGGCTTACCGCCAGGCTCCACATGGCTTGTATTCCCCATGTGCCCCCTTCCTCTGTCCCCATGTGTTTGGGTCCTGGGGTCCTTAGGCAGGTGGGACAGAGGATCGTCCATCTTGTGACCAGCCTAATGGAATGCAAGGGAGCCTGGGGAGAATCTTAGGGGGGCTCCCTTCCTCGTTGTTTTCCCCGGTTCACTCATTGCCTGTCGGTTTGGCCCATCCCAGGAATCCCCCGCCACCTGTGCAGGCCTTAGCCTTTGCTGGGCTGGTGCGCATGCTTTCTCAAAGCTCCATTTCTGTTTCCAGTGAAACGTCTCCTGGGAGTGTGTTTTCCCTCCGTCCCCACTGCAGGCCCTCGGGGACCTGCTTCAGTTGGCAAGTAAGCCCTTCCTCCTCCTTAACATCCTCCCTTCCCTCCCAGCCGCCCTCCTCCAGATTGCCATTAGCGCGAAAAACATGCAAATATGCTTGAAAAACAGTCTCCCAGCAAATGGATATTCGAAATGTAATAAATTAACCCCATAATATAATCTGGGTCCTGTGGCCATCCATCATGCTGATGAGATTAAGATATGAAAAACCAGATGGCCACAGAGCCCCATGTGGAGTTCCCCTGGTGGTCCCAGGGTGATTTGGCCCTCTGCCCTTGCTCCCCACCGCCCCCCATCCCCAAGGAATTGCCCCTCTAAGATTGCCACTGCCTGTCATTAGTGAAAAAGCTGCTTGAGCAGCCTCCAGAACGGGAAAGGGAAGGACCCCTCCTCCCCCCCCCCAAGTAACTAAACATTTGCAATGATGACATGTTAAGGAGCCCAGGTCTACAAGCTGCTGAGCTGCTGGGCTGGCTCTGCGTGGAAATGGTCCCCTTCTGCACGGCATGCTGTGGACAGGGTCCCCAAGTGTTAAGTAGGGTTCTTGCTGTGCCCAAAATGTGCCACCGAGTGTATCAGTTCCCGAAACAAAGCCATTCTTTCCTTTAGGTTAAACATGGACATTTTTACAAAATGCAGACAAATGATGGTAGCAATTCCCACACTTTCTTGGGCATCCCAGCCCCTGGGGAGCTTGTTAAAGGGCCAGTGCCCTGCTGTGCACCCTGATCAGGGAGGTTAGGGTGGCCAGACAGCCTTGTGTTTAATAGGTTCCCTGGGGGGGTTCATGCAGATTTCCTAGGGCTGCATTATGAGAAATGCTCTGCCTGGCATTCCTGGCTTAATCAGCCAGGCTGCTTATTCCCTTCCCTAGAAGTGTGTAAATGCAGTTGGGAGGCAACTGGGAGGAGGGGAGGAGGTTTGCAGTAATGAGCTGTCATCGGTAACATTCCTGGCTAGATCTGGGTACAGATGGATGCGACTCCCAACACGCTCTTGCACCCCTAGAGGTCAGAGACAAAGTCTTCTTGGCCTCGGGTCCTGACTTGTCATCCATAACTCCACAGCCACTTCTCTGACCTTAGACTTCCCATCTGTAAAACAAGGGGGGCTGTAAATCAGCGGGAGCCCTAGTGTCCCAACAGGGTCAAACACAGCTTCCTGTTCCACCTGTGCGATGGTGCTGGATGAGGGCTCATCTCTGGGTCTGCTTTACCATCTACTAAGGGGGGGGGGGTGATAAAGTGGATACTTGGATTCTAGGGTGAATGAGGGAATTAAAGAAATCAGGGTTTGGCATATACTAAGTGCTCTATTCATAGCAGTAATTACTTTAATATTACGATTATGCCTGAAGGTTCTTTCCACTCCTCCAGACTGAGTCCCTGCTTCTGGAGCTGTACTGCGCAATGGCAGGCGTTGCAGGCCGCACCTCTGCGCGTCCTGGCCCCCAGCTGTGTGACGGACAGGTTTCTTTTCACCCCTCTGAACCTCTTCTGGCTCGTATGCAGAAAAGGGACAATTGTAGCAACAGCACATGGAGTTATTCCGAGGATTTAGTGAGAGAACGCAGGACGCGCAGCCTTTATAACTCTCCAGCTAAGTGCTAGGTATTGGGGTAAAAGTGCGTCCTAGAGCCGGGCGTGGTGGCGCACGCTTGTAATCCTAGTACTTGGGAGGCTGAGACCGGAGGATCCGGGTTCGAGGACACCCTCAGCTACTTAGTGAGGCTCTCTGCAACTTAGTGAGACTCTGTTTCAAAATAAAGAATAAAAAAATAGGACGAGGGGTGTAGATCGGAGGTAGAATGCCCCTGGGTTCAATCCCCAGTATCGCAAAAAAAAAAAAAAAAAAAAAAAAAAAAAGTGAGTCCTAGCACTCGGTTGGAGAGTTACAAAGGCTGGCTGTTATTACAAAGTGGGGAAGTTTGATTCTCTTGGGCGGTCCAGCCGGGCGGCACTTAGGTTCCGGGTAGGGGCAGGGCGTCACGGATATACGTCTATTCCCGCCTTGTCCCCGCCCCCAAGCCAGTTCTCTCGCTTTCCGTTGGGCAGCCGACGCCGGGGCTTGCAGCAGATGTCACTGTTCTTAGTCCCCCGCTGTGCCCTGCACCTGGCCTTCACCAGGAACTCCTATCGCCCCCTTCCAGTGCCTCCTAAAGAAAGACGTGCCCTGGAGGGGAAAACACCTAGCGATCCGTAGCGGAGTCCACTGTTGGCTTTTGTTACGCCCGCTTGAAGTCGAAGGGAGGTCTCCGCTCACTTCCAGGCTCTGAAGATCCCCGACGCCCAGACCCGGCCCCGCCCCTCTCAAGCCCCGCCCAGAGGCCCCGCCCCCAGCCGCTCCTCCCCCACCGCCCCCTCCTGCAGTTGGATCCGCCCAGCGGGGCTCGGATTGGGCAGCGCAGGGGGTGGGCGTGGCTTACAGCGGCGCTAGGACCCGCCGGAGCACCGCGGACGTCACCCAGCGGCGCCGAGGCCGCGGGCTGAGCGGGAGGCGCGAGTGGCCCAGCGGGTGGCTCCCTTCGCTGGGGCCGGGACCCGAATCGGGGCGGGAGCCGAGGCCGGAGCGGGTACCCGGACAGGGAAGAGGGGCGGGGCTTTTGCTGGGGAGGGATCTGACCGGGCAGGGGGCGGAGCTTCCTTGTCTGGCTCTGGTTTCCGCGTGTCCGGCTTTCAGCTCGCGGCCCCGGCGCCTCCACCTGTTTTCTTCTGCGTCCGCAACCCTGCCCTTTTTTCCGGGCATTGCTCTGGTCTTTATTGCCCCGCGAGCAGGGCAAGGGGGCGCGGGCGGCCAGTGGGCAGAGGCTGAACCCGGGTGCAGCGGATGCCCCCAAGCCCTGACGCCAGCGTGGGGGGGTCCTTGGCCGCTGCCTGATTCCTTGAGAAAGGGGGTGTCCTGCCCCAGCCTCCCGCCCCCCGAGGGTCGAGGAACTCGGTGGAGACGGGCCCTGCAGCTCCTGGTTCTTTGGAACCACCCCTTCACCCCCTCCCCAGGTAGCAGGAAGGATGACCACGCTCACGCGACAGGACCTCAACTTTGGCCAAGGTAGGGAGGCTGAACCTGCGGATGGGGGGAGGGGGGAACTCTGGGCGGTGGGGTTCCCTGAGAGCACCGGGTTGTGCCCATCCTTACAGTGGTGGCCGATGTGCTCTGCGAGTTCCTGGAGGTGGCTGTGCACCTAATCCTCTACGTGCGTGAGGTCTACCCTGTGGGCATCTTCCAGAAGCGCAAGAAGTACAATGTGCCGGTCCAGGTGAGCCCTCCACCCCGCCCCCACCTCCGCCTTCCAGGGCCCGGGATCTCGGAGTGGGTAAGAGATGAATTAAAATATTTCTGCCGCTGGGCTTGTAATCCCAGTACTTGGGAGGCTGAGATAGGAGGATCTCAGGTTCAAGGACAGCCTCAGCAATGTAGTGAGACTCTCAACAACCTAGTGAGATCCTATTTCAAAATGAAAAGGAAAGCCTGGCGTGGTGGTGCACGTTTGTAATCTCAGTACTTGGGAGGCTGAGACTGGAGGATCCCGGTTCCCGGCCAGTCTCAGCTACTTAGTACGGCCAGTCTCAGCTACTTAGTGAGGCCCTCTGCAACTTAGTGAGACCCTGTTTCAAAATAAAGAATAAAGCCGGGCGTGGTGGCGCACGCTTGTAATCCCAGCATTTGGGAGGGTGAGTCTGGAGGATCCAGGTTCCCGGCCAGCCTCAACTACCTAGTGAGCCACTCCGCAACTTAGTGAGACCCTGTTTCAAAATAAAGAATAAAAAATAGGGCTGTGGGTGTAGCTCGGAGGTAGAATGCCCCTGGGTTCAATCCCCAGTACTGCTAAATAAATAAATAAATAAATAAATAAATAAATAAGGGTGGAGGTGTAGCTTGGAGGTAGAATGCCCTGGGTTCAAGCCCCAGCACCCCTCCCACACACCCATATGTATTTCCACTATCAAGCCCTCTCTTTTCCTAGCAACCCCGAATAGTCTCCCACCCCTCACTTTAAGGGATTTGCTCACCTTTCCTGGGAAGGAAATTACCTTTGCCAGAAGTTAGAGACCAGCCACGCTTGTAATCCCAGCATTTGGGAGGCTGAGACCGGAGGATCCGGGTTTGAGGCCAGACTCAGCTGCCTAGTGAGGCACTCGGAAACTTAGTGAGACCCTGTTTCAAAATAATGAATAAAAAACAGGGCTGGGGGTATAGCTCGGAGGTAGAATGCCCCTGAGTTCAATCCCAAGTACCGCAAAAAAAAAAAAGAAGTTAGAGATCCTGGAGGGGATGCCTGTATTCTAAAAGAAGGCCCAGCACTGGGCCTTACCTGTAATCACAGCTAATTGGGAGGCCGAGGCAGGAGGATTAAAGGTTTGAGGCCAAGCCGGGTGTGGTGGTGCACACTTGTAATCCCAACATTTGGGAGGCTGAGACTGGAGGATCCGGGTTCATGGCCAGCGTCAGCTACCTAGTGAGGCCCTCCGCAACTTAGTGAGACCCTGTTTCAAAAAAAAAAAATAGGGCTGGGGGTATAGCTCAGAGGTAGAATGTTCCTGGGTTCAATCCCCAGTACCACCAAAAAAAAAAAAAAAAAAAAAGGTTTGAGGCCAGCTTGGGCAATTTAGTCAGAGTTTGTCCCAAAATAAAAAGTAAAAAGGGCTGGAAGTGTAGCTCAACAGCAGACCATTTGCCTGGCATGTGCGAGGTGATGAGTTCAATTCCCAGTACTAGAACACACACATAAAGGGTAGGAAAAAAACAAAAAATCTCCCGTAGCTAGCCAAGGGAGTTGATCCCCTAAACTCTTAGCACTGTCTCCCGCTGCTCATTTGCTCTCTAACGGGTTAAGGTTAAGTCAGACAAAGCAGTAAGCATGTTGCTCTCTCTCCAGTCCCTGGAAGTGCCTGCCCTGTGAAGGCTCTCAGTAACGGTGGAGTCACGACTGCCCAATACCGGAAGGTGCTAGAAGTTTAAAGAGAAGTTGCCCTCACTGTGTACTCCACACCCAGCTCATTTAAGCCTCACTTTTTCTTTTTCTTTTTTTTTTTTTTTTTGCGGTACTGGGGATTGAACTCAGGGGCGTTCTACCTCCGAGCTATACCCTCAGTCCTATTTTTTATTCTTTATTTTGAAACCAAGTCTCACTAAGTTGCAGAGTGCCTCACTAGGTAGCTGAGGCTGGCCTCGAACCCGGATCCTCCGGTCTCAGCCTCCCGAATGCTGGGATTAGAAGCATGCGCCACCACGCCCGACTAATTCTCACTTTTTCTTCATGAGATCTTCACAGATGAAGTCATTGAACCTCAGAGAAATTAAATAATTTGCCCGAGGTCATGTAGCTTTTTTTTTGAAACTGGGGATTGAACTCAGGTGCATTCTACCTCCGAGCTACATCCCCAGCCCTATTTTTTATTCTTTATTTTGAAACAGGGTCTCACTAAGTTGCGGAGTGCCTCACTAGGTAGCTGAGGCTGGCCTCGAACCCGGATCCTCCTGTCTCAGCCACCCGAATGCTGGGATTACAAGCGTGCGCCACCACGCTCAGTGCTACATAGCTTCTTAGTGCTTCCCCCCATCACCCTACTGGTGATGGAACCCAGGGGCATTCTATGTCCCAGCTACACCCCAGTCCCCTTTTAATTTTTCATTTTGAAACAGGGTCTCACTAAATTGCTGAGGCTGGCCTCGAGCCTGCCATCCCGTCTTAGCCTCCAAGTACTGGGATTACAGGCATGTACCGCCATGTCCACTTCTTTTTTTTTTTTTTTTTGCAGTACTGGGGATTGAACTCAGGGGCATTCTACCTCCGAGCTATACCCCCAGCCCTATTTTTTATTCTTTATTTTGAAACCAAGTCTCACTAAATTTTGGAGGGCCTCACTAGGTAGCTGAGGCTGGCCGCGAACCCGGATCCTCTGGTCTCAGCCTCCCAAATGCTGGGATTACAAGCATGTGCCACCATGCCCCCGACCCATGCCCACTTCTTAGTGCTTAGTTTTTGAACTGTGATTAAATCCCTGGACCTTTACTCTGGAAAAATGGCCCATGTCCATAAATACTTGACTTTTTGTGTGTGTGTGTGTGTGGTACTGGGGATTGAACTCAGGGGCATTCTACCTCCGAGCTATACCCTCAGTCCTATTTTTTATTCTTTATTTTGAAACCAAGTCTCACTAAGTTGCAGAGTGCCTCACTAGGTAGCTGAGACTGGCCGAGAACCCGGATCCTCCGGTCTCAGCCTCCCAAATGCTGGGATTACAAGCATGCACCACCACGCCCGGCTCTAAGACTTTTTATACATACATATGTATATATATATATATATATATATATATATATATACAATTTGTTCATTTTGTAATGCTGGGGATTGAACCCAGGGCCATTCTACCTCCAAGCTACATCCTTAACCCTTTTTTATTTGGAAACAAGGTCTCCCTAAGTTGCTGAGAACCTCGCTAAATTGCTGAGACTGGCTTCGAACTTGAAATCCTCTTGCTCAGCCTCCCAAATCCTGGGATTACAGGCGTATTATATTGAATGCTAGTGTTGAGACCTAATTCTTGTCTTTGCATTCTCTGCACTTTGGATAAACTGGCAGTTCTTAGCCCCACAATAGGAGGTCAGGTCTATTGGGCGGGGAGCCTTAGGGAGCTGCTGGGCCTCTATCCAAAGTCAGACGGTGGTGGCGGTGGTGGTGGTGATGAGGGTATCAGGGGTGTCCCCGTCTGTGCTTCGGGCCTCAACAGCCATGTGGGTTTGTGCGCAGATGTCCTGCCACCCGGAGCTCAATCAGTATATCCAGGACACACTGCACTGCGTCAAGCCGCTCCTGGAAAAGGTGAGGGGGCACCGGGCCCTTCCACCACCCACCCCAACCTGATCCTTCATGCTTACGGGCCCATCTGTGGAGTGGGGTGATGCTGGGATTGTGCAGGGTCCTAACACCCAGAAACATGCTTCCTGCACTTCTCAAACCCACTTCCCGGTTCTCAGTTTGCCTGGGGCAGGCAGCTGGGGAGGGCGGGGTGGCCATCTCCCAGCCTGCCCTGGGTGGGGAGGGCAGAGGCGCGTGGGTCTGGGTGCCCAGCTCCAGTGGGGAATTCCTGTCTTTGCAGAATGATGTGGAGAAAGTGGTGGTGGTGATTTTGGATAAAGAGCACCGCCCCGTGGAGAAGTTTGTCTTTGAGATCACTCAGCCTCCGCTGCTGTCCATCAGGTGAGGCCGCTGCCCCCTTATCCACTGGCCAGCCAGCTGCCTTTAGAAATAACCCCATTGTCCCCCCTTAAGACAGCCCCTGACCACCTGGTAAAGACCTGAGGGGAGCCGGGCATGGTGGCACACACTTCTAATCCCACTACTTGGGAGGCTGAGACAGGAGGATCGAAGGTTCTCAGCAACTTAGGGAGACTCTCAGTAAGCTAGTGAGACCGTTTCAAAACTTAAAAAAGTAAGAGCTGGGCGTGGGGGTGCACACTTGTAATCCCAGTACTTGGGTGGCTGAGACAGGAGGATTGCAGGTTTGCAGCCAGCCTCAGCTACTTAGTGAGGCCCTCTGCAACTTAGTGAGACCCTGTTTCACGATAAAGAATAAAAAATAGGGCTCGGGGTGTAGTTTGGAGGAAGAATGCTCCTGGGTTCAATCCCAAGTACCACAAAAAATTTAAAAAATAAAAAGTTTTAGAAATCCAAATAGGGCTGGGAGTGTAGCTCAGAGGTAGCCTGCACCTGGATCGAATCCCCAGTACAGCAAAAATAAATAAAATAAATAAATAAATAAGCTGGGCGTGGTGGTGCACGCTTGTAATCCCAGCATTCGGGAGGCTGAGACCGGAGGATCCGGGTTTCCTGCCAGCCTCAGCTACCTTAGTGAGGCACTCCGCAACTTAGTGAGACTCAGTTTCAAAATAAAGAATAAAAAAAAAAAAAAAAAAAGGCTGGGGGGGGTATAGCTTGGAGGTAGAATGTCCCTGAGTTCAAACCCCAGTACTGAAAAAAAAAAAAAAAAAAAACAGCTGGGGATGTAGCTCAGAGGTAGAATGCCCCTAGGTTCAATCCCCAGTACTACAAAAAATAAAATAGGGCTAGGGGTGTAGCTCAGAGGGAGAATGCCCTTGGGTTCAATCCCCAGTACCACAATAAATAAATAAACAAATAAATAATAAAGGCCTGGGGGGGGGCACGAGGGGCCATGAGTGGCTGCGATGTGGCCAGCCGCTGGTCTCTGGCTAGTCCACAGGTGACACGGGCGCCCTCCTGTGTCACACATGGGAAGTCCTAGCCTTGGTGGATGCCTGCCGTTTTGGGATGGAGCTCTTCGAAGCCCAGTGGTGGCAGAGCCGGGACACAGCCAGCTTCCTGACTTGCTAGTCATGGGTCTGGTCCCTAGTGAACTGGAAGTTGACCTGGCTGACCTCAGTGGACATGGCCGCCCTCCTCTGTCATTCCTAGCTCAGACTCCCTGCTGTCCCACGTGGAGCAGCTGCTCCGAGCCTTCATCCTGAAGATCAGTGTGTGCGACGCGGTCCTGGATCACAACCCCCCAGGTGTGCCCGCCCCTCCGTGTCCTCAGTCACCGTAGGTTGCTCTGTGCGCCCAGCGCCCTATGGCCGCAGTGAGTCCAGTCTCTTCCTCCCTGGCCTTCAAAACCCCTGGGTGCACCTCCTCCGGGAAGCCTCCCTGGTGACTCCACCTGGCTTCCGTGTCCTGTGACTGCCTTTTCTTACACTGGGCTCCTGCTTTGCACTGTGGGGCTGCCCAGGCTGCCAGGGAGGTGGGGAGAGGCCAGGCCCAGGGGTGGGCAGGGAGCGGCCTGCCTTTGCCAAACTCTCGCCTCTGCATGCAGGCTGCACCTTCACGGTCCTGGTGCACACCCGAGAAGCCGCCACTCGCAACATGGAGAAGATCCAGGTCATCAAGGTGAGAGGGGAGTGGGCTGGGGCTCCGAAAACGTGGCGCCACGGTTCCAGGTGGGCAGGGGGCTGCTCATGACAGTGCCCGGCACCCGGCTGTTAACTCTGTGGCTGCAAACTGTCCACCACTCCCCTGGGACACCCAGAGCCACGCGCTGGGGCTGCCAGCTCACCCCCCGTGGAAGTGTGCATCTCAAGGAGCTTCAGAACCGGTGTTTGGAGTTTGTCAGTCACTTAGGTTCTCAGCCTCCCTGGTGGAGGAGCCTGGGAGTCTGCATTGCCAGCAACTCCCCAGGGATTCTGAGGACCCCAGCTCTGCAGGGGAGGGGAGCAAAGTGAGGGCGACCAGGCTCCAGCCCCTCCCACCCCTCACTGGTCCCCTTCCTAGGACTTCCCCTGGATCCTGGCAGACGAGCAGGACGTCCACATGCACGACCCCCGGCTGATACCCTTAAAAACCATGACGTCGGACATTCTAAAGGTGAGCAGCACAGGAAAGCTTTATTTAGGGCATGCGCAGGAGGTGAGGCCCAGAGCCGGCTGGGGGAGAGCGCCGGGCGATGCCTGGTGTGAGGCTCCGCCCTTTTCCCTTTCCTGCCACTGGGGCTATGGCCTCGAAGCCCACCTTTGGCAGAGATCTGCCTGCCCCAGCTCATGAGCCCTGCAGAGCGGGCACCCGGGGGGTTCTCCTCACTGCGGCTGTCTGCCTCTTCCTTTTAGATGCAGCTCTATGTGGAAGAACGAGCTCATAAAAGCAGCTGAGGGTGCCCCCGCCACCCCACGGATGCTACAACCGTCAGACTCTGGGGCCCCCAGCCTGGGGCACGCTGCAGGGCCACCCTGACTCAAGTGCTCTTACTGCCTCTGTGTACGGACGCCTGCCCTCCAGCCTGTCTGCCCCGGCCTGGCCGCCTTCACGGAGAAGGAGCGAGGAATGCCGGGACCTCGATTTCTCAGCCTCCTGCGGTCTGGCCGGCCATCACTGTCTGTCTCAAACGCTGTGCTGTGAGTTAGTCCAATAAAGGGGCCCCACGGGCTGTCTGGGCTGTCACTGGCCAGGGCGGGAGGGACAGGGACAGCCAGGTGGACCTGGGGGAGGGGCTGCTTCTCTATCACAGTGCCATCGACCCTCCCACACACCTGTAAACCCCACTCCGGCTGGTTTTACTGAAAACATTTATTACAAGACGTCAGAGCTGGCTGACAGTCAGCTGCCACAAGCGTGTAGGTTTGTCCAAGGTTGGAACTGGGAGGGGGCCTCACTGCGCTGCCTACCACCGGCTCTGGCCTGGTGGGGAGCTCTGGCTGGCCAGACAGAAAATGCATGGACGGATGGACGGATGGCTGTAGGTGCTGGACGGGGATCAGGGCCTGTGGAGGGGGAGCCGGGTGGGTGGCAGGAAAGCCGACTCCTGTCCCCTCGGTGGCCTCTCGGGCGCAGCAGCAGAGGGGGCTGGGTTCCTGGTGACCTTGGGGCTGAGCACGATGCTGCTGTTGGTGACCCGGGGCCCGTACCAGCCTGCCCAGAACTGGGTGTCCTGGCCCCCATGCTGGAAGAGGATGTGGCGCACACCGGGAGGGTAGTCGGAGAAGGTGTGGGAGACCTGGGGACAGGGGAGAGCAAGCGATCACCGAGACTGCCGATGGCGTTCACCTGGGGGAAGAGAGGGGGGCCAGGCAGGCAGGCGAGGCCGCACCTCCGTCCATGTGGCTTCGTTCCACTGCTCGATGGTCACGGGTGGGGGCTCGAAGGAGGCCAGGACGATGTAGTCAGCGGAGGTCAGCTGTACGCGGATGTGGTAGATGCAGCCACAGTCACTTCGAGGGGCGAACCTGGGGAAGGTGGGGCTGAAGGCTGTGCACCCCGGCCACTGAAGGCTGGCCCCCACACACGGGCGCTGGGTTCATGGCCCCTAGCTGGCTCCCTTCTGTCCCACCGCTGTGCCCAGGAGGCCCGGCTGGCCTCAGCACTCCTCTGTCCCACCCTGGCCCTGGGGTGAGCAGCCTGTCCACGTGGGTGGGGCTCAGGCACCCCATCTAGATGAGGGGCTACCTGTTGAGCTTCTGAACACATGACCTCGGAAATCAAAAAAGTCCTCTGTAGAGACCAAAGTCCCTTCTGTCCAAGCCGTGGCTCCTGCACATCACGGTGGGTGGGGGCTGGCACGGAGCTCACCCCTACACAGCTTAGCCACCCCTCAAGCACTGTCGCTTTGCCCTCAGAACGGAGGCCCCGGGGCCTGGCTAGACCTGGGTCCTGCTGTTGCAGCCCCAGCCCCAGCCTCCAACAGTTCTGTGCAAAGTAGGAGCTCAGGGAAAGGTTGGGGGCTGGGGTGCAGCCTGGTGGCGGAGCACGAGCTTAGAGTGCATGAGGCTCTGGGACCCACCCCAGCACCCAAAATATAAATCAAAAAGGAGTTGTGGAAGCCAGGCATGGTGGCGCACGCTTGTAATCCCAGCATTTGGGAGGCTGAGACCAGAGGATCCGGGTTCACTGCCAGCCTCAGCTACTTAGTGAGGTCCTCTGCAACTTAGTGAGACCCTGTTTCAAAATAAAGAATTAAAAAAAATAGGGCTGAAGGTATAGCTCAGAGGTAGAATGCCCCTGAGTTCAATCCCCAGTACTGTCAAAAAAAAAAAAAAAAGGAGTGGGGGTGGGGGTGCAGAGGAGGCCCACAGGCAAGAAGGCAGGGGGGTTTCCAGGAGGTGGAGGGGGCTGGGATCCTTGTTGCTCCCCGGCTCTTTAGTGACGGCTCCTAGGTAGACCTCAGTCTCCCTGTCTTCCGGCTGAGGCTAATGTATCCTGCTGGCCACGTGGCAGGGAGGCCAGGAGGTGCTGTTGGGACCGGCAGGGGCGGGGCTTCTCGGAGGGGCGGGGCCAGGTCTAGGTCTGCCTGGCTCCAGGGCCAGCCCTAGTCATGGGACATTGCTGGGCAGAGTGGACACAGAATGTGGGGACGCAGGCCTTGGGCCCCACTCACCAGTCCTTGACCGTGATGTCAGGCCGGTACGTGTCCAGCAGCTCCTCCCAGTAGCCCTCGGCCTTGAGGTCCACCAGCTGGGACTTGAGGCACATGCTGGGGGGCAGAGAGCAAGGCCTTTGTTGTGGACGTCCTGCGGGCTGAGGGACCTTGACCGTTGTGGCACAGGCGCCCCTAGTGCTTACTCTAGCACCTACGCATGCAGACCCAGGGGAGGTGGCCTGACTCCTAGATGCCTGTCCAGAGCCGTCGTCCCAGGCCCCTCTGTGACTCCTATTCCTAGGCTAGGGTCACTTGTGGATGCCCGACCCCTACCCCCAGTGGGCTTCTGGTTGCCTGAAACTGATCTCCCCCATTGCCACCAAGTTGTCGGGCTCCAGGAAGCTGAGGACTCCGTGTGTGTGTGTGTGTGTGTGTGTGTGTGTGTGTACGTGTGTACACACCACCTCCCTCCAGCTTCCAGGCCCTCACCTAGGCCTGACCTTTGGCAAAGGTGTGCTGATCCCCTGCCCTCCCTCCACACAAGCTGCTGGCTTGTCTCTTACTCGAAGGACGTGACAAAGTACTTCTTGACTTGGGGGTCAGGGAAGTTTGTGCCGTGCGCTCCGGGAAGGCTCTCCACCTTCCAGTGGTCTCCCCCGTTGGAGTCGATGTGCCACGATCGCATGTCCTCTAGGAAAGACAGAAATGAGGTGAAATCCTGAGTAAATCTGAGTGCCGTCCTCCCCGCGGTCCTGGGAGGGTGCTGGGTTAGCACCCTCTCTGGAGGCGTGGCTTCCAGCGCTCAGCTTGCCGGGGCAGAGGACACCCAAGGGTGGCCCGGCTTGCTCCTTCTCAGGGGTACCGTGCAGCCAGGGTTAGCACCCCCACCCTAAAAGCACGCCAACCACAAGGCCCCCCTCTTCCAACACATTCCCACCTGTCCCCTCCATATCAGCTCTGACC
>PVLC010006241.1:24616-38073 GCA_004027655.1 Graphiurus murinus | reverse complement strand
TTTGGAGGCCCCAGCGAGATCCCCCTTGTGGGGAAGTTTTTTAAAGAAAGGGGAGCCTCGGAGGGACCCCCGTGGAGTTCGAACCTGAGCAGAGCGTGCACCTGTCTTGGAGTCCTGCTCGGCGCCGGTAAGTCAGGCCTGGTTTCTTTTGGTTTCTGGTTCAGTTTCTGGATTCCCCCGGGGATTAAACAAAGGTCTGGGACATGGGACGCCACGGATAAAGGTCCCAGACCTGGCTCTGGGAGTGACGACTTCACAGAGTCCTGGTTCTGATTCTGGTCTGGTGAGTGAGTTACTCGCTAACACCTATCATCCTAGTACTTGGGAGGCTGAGACAGGAGGATCAAAGCCACAAGGTCAGCACTCAGTAATTTAGCAAGACTGTTTAAAATAAAAAAAAAACAGGGCTAAAGCCGGGTGTGGTGGCGCATGCTTGTAATCCCAGCATTCGGGAGGCTGAGACCCGAGGATCCGGGTTCGCGGCCAGCCTCAGCTACCTAGTGAGGAACTCCGCAACTTAGTGAGACCCGGTTTCAAAATAAAGAATGAAAAATAGGGCTGGGGGTGTAGCTCGGAGGTAGAACACCCCTGAGTTCGATCCCTAGTACCGCAAAACAAACAAAAAAAACAGTGCTAGAGGACGTAGCTCAAGAGGTAGAAAGCCTCTGGGTTCAATTCCCAGTAACTAAAGAAAAAAAAAATTCTGTTGTGCCTGGAGACTCACACCTATAATCCCAGGGAATCTGGAGGCTGAGACAGGAAGATTGCAAAACGGAGTCCAGCCTGGGCACTTTTATTTTTATTTTTTTTTTTATTTTGTGGTACTAGGGATGGAACTCAGGGGCATTCTACCTCCTAGCTATACCTCCAGCTCCATTTTATTCTTTATTTTGAAACAGGGTCTCACTAAGTTGTGGAAAGCCTCATAAGTTGCTGAGGCTGGCTGTGAACCTTCAATCCTCCTATTTTAGCCTCCCAAGTCCTGGGATTACAAGCCTACGCCACCACGCCCAGCTCCTGAGCACTTATAGGAGACATGTCTCAAAAAAATATAAAGGGCTGGGGAAGTAGCTCAGAGGTAGAGCGCATGAGGGTTCAATCTCTAGTACCAAATGAGGTGACAGGGGGTGGGAGGGAAAATCGGTCAATTTACAAATGTTGACAGCGTGTTAGCAGGGTGTGGTGACCCACCCTATAATCCCAGTACTTGGGAGGCTGAGACAGGAAGTTCACAGGTTCAAGGCCAGCCTCAGCAACTTATCGAGATCCTCAACAACTTTATGAGACTGTTTAAAAAAAAAAAAAAAAAGTCTGGCTGGGAGTGAAGCTCAGAGGTAGAATGCTCCTGGGTCCAACCCCCAGTTCCCGCACTAAAAGCACCGTCTAGACCAATTAAGATGTTGGGCTCGGGCTAGCGGTGTCTTAGGCAGACCGGCACCCACAGCCTGGTCCTGGGTTTCCGTGTCTCTGCACCCCGAGCCAGGTGACCCGCCTGCTCCCCGCCACCGCGCCTTCCTCCGCGCAGACGCTGGGGGGTCCCGTTACGGCCCCCGGGTCCCCGCGCCGCCCGGAGCCTCCACCGGAGACCAGGGGCCCGCCCGCGCCCGCGTCCTTGGGCTCGGTGACCGCCGGGCCCCGCGCCGCCCCGCGCCCTCCCGCGCGCCCCCGTCCCCGCCGGGCCGCGACCTGGGCGGGGGCCGAGCCCCGGTGGCAGCTCCGCTGGGCCTGGGGCCTGCGCCTCGGCGGCGCCCTCGCTGTCGCCCCGCCTCGTCCGCCCGCGTCACGCGTCACGCGCCCGCGTCCCCCCGCGCCGCGCCCCGGCCGCGCCAAGGGGAACCGAAGAGGAACTGGGGGGTCCTCCCGGTCCGCCGCGCCGCCCAGCGGCCTCCCCGGCCCCGCGAAGACCTGCCTGGCGTCCCCGGGTCCCGGGGCACCTCGCCGCCGCCGCCCCCATCGCGCGCGGCAGCCTGCGTTTCCTGAGCCTCCGTCTCCCCCTCCAGGCGGCGGGCAGATCCGCAGCCTGCACCCACCTCTTCCTGCTCCTTCCTCCTGCAAGTGAGGCCTAGCAGCCTGGAACCCAGTCCCAGTCCCGCTCCGGCCACGCCTCAGACCTCTATTTACCCATTTCCTCAAGCAGATCCAGGTGGAGTCGGTTCTCCACCTTAAACTCCGGAGCCCCTCCCGGGAGGGACAGAGCCGACAGTTTGGAAATGAGCTGTGATTTCCCCGGGCCTTGTTGGACTGGAGAAAACCTCTTGGGTTTTTTTTGTTTTTTTTTTTTTTTGGGGGGGGGGAGGCTTTCTTTTCTTCTACAAAGATTTGTCCAGCACCCCTCAATCACCAAAGGTTGTGCAAGCCCGGCACTGAACAAGGGAGTTGGCCCTATCAGGCAAGTTAGTACCAGCCAGGGCTGAACCTTCTCCAAGGAACAGTGTCTTTCCAGTGTGCCGCAAGGCTGGTGGCTGGTAGTTCCCACCCACTTTGGCCAGGTACTGATATAGCTCACTGTTGAGAAAGATCATTAAATTTAACAAGTGTTTATGGAGTACCTACTGTGTGCTCGGCACCATTCTCAAAACTTTAGCCTCATCGTCACTAAAACTCTTTACGGGCGACGGCAGGAAGCTGCACACTGTCCACCTAGCAGTGTGCTGAGGGTTACCCCAAGAAACCCACACCCCTGGCTCAGCCCTGGGGAGGGGCCTCCAGAGGCGGCTGGCTGGAGGGTGCACAGCTTGTCGCTGGGTCTGCCTCTTGTCCTGGGTTCTGTCTGGCTCCTGAACTGCCGGCCCCTTTCTACCTTGGCCAGAAGCCACACCGCCTCCTCTTCGCAGGTGCACACAGGCGGCCATGCCTTTCCCTCCAAAAACCACAGGACGCAGTTGGGCTGGGAACACCTTTTATTTGCATGCAGGAGGCAAAGTCAGAAGGACATTGCTGTCCTCCAGCAGGAGGGAGAGACAGAAGCGAGGACGGGTGGGTGGGAGACTCCCGGGAATGGCGGTTCCAAGGGGGGTGGCTGGAATCCTCTCCAAGCCATAGGGAGCCTGGCCAGGACTCGAGGTGAACAGGTGGTCCTTGAAATCCCTCTACCCTACTCATCCAGGGCTCACACGTCCTAGCTGGCAGAATCGGGGCCTGATCCTGTCCCCCACCTGCCCTGGGTCACCTGTGCAAGACTCTGTGAGTCCTTGAGAGAGCCCTGCCCCCCCCCCCCCGTACCCTTCTGGCTGCTGGGGCTCCAGTGGTAATGAGTACAGTCCACACCCTGTCATGGGTCCAGCCTGTCCCTCAGACCAGAGCAGAGCCCTCGGGCCAAGCCAGGTCTTGTGAGCAGGCAGGTGAAGCAAGAGAGCTTAGGGGCGGCAGGACCGGGCACAGCTCTCCTGCTACTTCCAGATCTGTCACCTACCAGCTTCTGAACTGTCAAACCTGTCCCTGCTCCAAAGAAGGACACCCAAAGGACACAGGGCCAGGGGCGGGGGAGGTAGAGGCACAGACCTGGGTGGGCGTCAGAGCTTGGAGACCAGCTCTCCCAGGAAGCCTGGGGGCCACCCCGCCCCTCCCTGGGGGCTCTGTCTCTTGGAGGGGACCAGGCAGACATCTCCTGTAGGCATTCTGGCTAGGACTCGGCAAGAGCCCGCCCTACAGCTTGTAGGCTTCCTTCCTACACCCAGAGGTCCCATGAAGAGGTGACAGGGGCTAGGACACACTAGAGATCTGGGGGCACCTGGCTTCCACCTCCCCTTCCCCAGCCCGGCCCTTCTCTCAGAGCGCTTTACCAGTCAGGGTTCAGCAGATGGGGGATCGGGGGGCGTCAGGGCAGCGGCGGCCCGATGGTGATGCTGCTGTTGGTGACTCTCGGGCCGTACCAGCCGGCCCAGTAGTGAGTGTCCACGCCGCCGTGTTGAAACCAGATGTAGCGGACGCCGGGCGGGTAGTTGGAGAACGTGTGAGAGACCTGGGGCGGGGAGGGGGGCAGAGGTCAGGGAGAGGTCAAGGGGGCTGACCCGAGGGTGGCCCAACCTGCGTGGGGGAGCAAGGAAGGGGCTGGACCCTTCTTCTGAGGGCTGGACCAGCATTCGCAGATGGCGATCTAGTCCTGGCTGTGTGATGGGGGAAAACCATCTCCCTCTCTCTACCTTGGTTTCCTCATCTGTAAAATGGAGCAAAATCCTGCCCAGTCCACACCACAGCCTAATCTTGGGGCCCAAAGGCACTGAAAGAATCTATCAGCTGCCAAAAGATGTCCAATATGGTCACCCCCTGACACGTGTGGCTACTAAATTAGAGAGAACGTCCAGTTACTAAGGGTTCAACAGTCCCTGTGGGTACTGTTGGCTACCATCCTAGCTGGCGCAGACACAGACCATTCCTATCACTGCAGAAAGTTCTGCTGGACACTGCTGGTCTAGATCCGGATTGGCAAATTACGGCCTGCAGGCCCACTGCCTGTTTTTGTTTCTTTTTTATGGTACTGAGGATTGAACCCAAGTGTATTCTACCTCCGAGCCACACCCCCAGCCCTTTGTATTTTTTATTTTGACACAGGATCTTGCTAGGTTGCTGAGAGGCTTGCTAAGTTGCTGACGCTGGCCAAAAACCTGTGATCCTCCTGTCTCAGCCTCCTAAGTACTGGGATTACAGCTTGCATCTGACCTTTTAAGAACACATATGCAGCCGGGCATGATGGCACACCCTTGTAATCCCAGTACTTGGGAGGCCGAGATAGGAGGATCACAGGTTCGAGGACAGCCTCAGCAAGTAGTGAAAGTCTCATCAACCTAGTGATACCCTGTTTCCAAATAAGAAATTAAATCGGGCCCAGCGTGGTGGCACATGCTTGTAATCCCAGTACTTGGGAGGCTGAGACCGGAGGATCCGGGTTCGCGGCCAGCCTCAGCTACTTAGTGAGGCCCTCTGCAACTAGTGAGACCCTGTTTCAAAATAAAGAATAAAAAATAGGGCTGGGGTATAGCTCAGAGGTAGAATTCCCCTGAGATCAATCCCCAGGACCGCAAAAAAAAAAAAAAGAAATTAAATCAGGCTGGGGATGTAGCTTGAAGATAGAATGCCTCTGGGTTCAATCCCCAGTATCACACACACACACACAAAAATATGCAAACTTGATTTAGAAACACAATTTACAATGGGATTATGTGCAAATAAACCCATTGAGAGTCAAAACTTCTATAAGTTGAAAATGCATTTAATACCCTGATAAACCCGTCATACATTTGAAAAATCTTGGATTGAAACCTGGTTAAGTCCAGTTATTCCTGGACTTAAGATGGGGTTAAACCCAGATAAATTTGTTATAAAAAATTGTAAGTCAAATTATTTTAAGTCGGGGACCCTCTGGTTAGTTGATATTAATAATTAATAGTGAGCCAGGTGTGGTGGCACACACTTGTAATCCTAGTACTTGGGAGGCTGAGACAGGAGGATTGCAGGTTCACGGCCAGCCTCAGCTACTTAGTGAGGCCTTCCGTGACTTAGTGAGTTCCTGTTTCAAAATAAAGAATAAAAAGTAGGGCTGAGGGTGTAGCTCAGAGGTAGAATGCCCCTGGGTTCAAGCCTCAGTTCTGCAAAAACAAAACAAAAAAATTAGTAATGGTCAGTTTTCTGAACACTTTTTTTGGTAGAACTGGGCATTGAACTTAGGGGCATTCTACCTCCAAGCTACATCCCCATCTCTATTTATTATTAATATTATTATTTACTAATTAATAATAATAATAATAATTTTTGGCACTGGGGATTTAACCCAGGAGCATTCTACCTCCGAGCTACACCCCATCCCTATTTTTTATTCTTTATTTGAAACAAGGTCTCATTGAGTTGCAGAGGGCCTCACTAAGTAGCTGAGGCTGGCCAGGAACCTGCAATCTTCCTGTCTCAGCCTCCCAAGTACTGGGATTACAAGCGTGCGCCACCACACCCAGCTCACTTATTTATTTATTTTTGAAACAGTCTTGCTAAATTGCTGAGGTCCTCACTAAGTTGCTGAGGCTGTCCTCGAAACTGTGATCCTCCCATTTCAGCCTGCAGTACAGGTGTGTGCCACCATGCTGGGCTCTGAAAGCTTTTTGTTTCTTTTTTTGCAGTGCAGGGTGTGGAACACCGTGTGATCTACCCCTGAGCCACACCCCAGCCCAAACTTCCTGAACATTCTTTGGATCTGAGTTCTTACCAACTTCTAGGTGGGAAGCAGCATTATTTCTAGTTTACAGGTGAACTGCAGTAGCCCCGGGGGGGAATCCTGGGAGTCTGGACCTGAGGCCAGGCCTGTCCCACTGCGGTCTCAGCCTGGGGGCCGGGGGGTGGGCACGCACCTCCCTCCACCTGGCATCGCTCTTCTGCTGGATCGTCGCCGGGTCTGGCTGGAAGGTCCCCAGAGGCGCATGGGCGGACGACAGGAGCTGAACGCACAGCTGGTACTTGGACCCGCAGTCCGGCCTGGCTGCGAACCTGCAGGTAGAAGGAAGGCCGGTTTGGGACTAGAAGGTGGGGGGCAGGGCAGGGGTGGGGCGCCTGAGTGGCAGGCCCCCCCCAGACCCTCGCCCCAGGCACTCACCAGTCCTTGACCTCGATGTCCGGCCGGGTGGTGTCCATCAGTTCCTCCCAATACCCTTCGGCCTTGAGGTCCACCACCTGGGACTTGAGGCAGGTGCTGGGGGCGGGGGAGGGGCTGGGGCTCACCACTGGGGCCCTGGGGGGCAGGAGAGACCCCCGGGCGAAGTGACTTGGGCTTCCCCCCACCCTGAGACCCCTGGATCTTACTAATAAGAAGTCACGAAGTATTTCTTGACCTGGTCATTGGGGAACTCCTTCCGCTGGTCTCTGGAGAGGGCCTCTACCTTCCACTCGTCACCTCCGTTCACATCCAGGCTCCAGAACTCAAACCCCTCTGGTGGGAAGCAGTGGTCACCATGAGAGGAAGCCCGGCCCGGCGGCGGTCAGCTTCCCCCATGTCCCCCTTCCCGCCCGTTCTGCTCCCTGGATCTCAGCAGCTGCCCCAGCCCTGGGCCATGGGTCACGGGGTCAGCAGTGACCACCTCACAATCTGGTGCCCGGATGAAAGACAACATAAGCAACCAGGCCCTGCGGTGACAGAGAACGCTCAGAGCCAAGCCTCATATGGCCTCTACCAGCAGTGGCCTGTGCAGCCTTAGACGAGTTACTTTCTGTCTCTGAGCTTTGGTCTCTGTAAACCGGAGTCAAGGAAAGGGGCTGGGAGTCCTTTTCTGCACTGTGCCACCGTGTTTTAGCTTTTATGGGCCACATACTGTCTCCATCACATAGTTCTTTTGTTTCTTGTTTATAACTCTTTAAATAAAAACATAGAAGTATTCTGAATTCCTTGGCTAGATCTGGCTCGTGGACCACTGTTTGCCAGATGCTAGTCAAGAACAAAGCTGTGCCGGGCGTGGTGGCGCACGCTTGTGATCCCAGGACTTGGGAGGCCGAGACAGGAGGATCTGGGTTCTCGGTCAGCCGCAGCTACTTAGTGAGGCCCTCTGCAACTTAGTGAGACCCTGTTTCAACATAAAGAATAAAAAATAGGGCTGGGGGCATAGCTCGGAGGTAGAATGCCCCTGGGTTCAATCCCTAGTACCGCAAGAAAAAAAAGAACAAGGTTGTTGGCCTGAGCATGGTGGTGCATGCCTGTAATTCTCAGTACTTGGGAAGCTGAGATAGAAGATCACGGGTTAAAGGCCAGCCCCAGCAATTTAGTGAAACCCTCAGCAACTTAGCGGGACCCTGTATCAAAATAAAAAGTGAAAAGGACTGAGGGTGTAGCTCAGAGGTAGAATGGCCCTGGGGTCAATTCTCAGCATCTCCCTCTACACCCCCCCCCCAAAAAAAAAACCATGGCTGTTGGGGAGTCAAGGGAGGCAGACACCTGAAAGTCCTGGACAGCTTAGAGGAGGTGTTCTTATCATCATTTTGCTCTAGAATTTAGCCATGCAACAGAGAACATGGTCCATCCCATTCCAGTGTCCTCCTGACAACACAGCAAAGGAAGAAGGGGCCCAGAAGTCTTGCTGTATCATGCTGGAGCGAAGGCTGGATCTCCCATTCTTCCACAAGCAAAAGCCCCTTGCCCTTGGGGACAGTCCCAGCAGGCCTAGCCCTGGCGCCCGGGAACCAGGCCAATAAAATGTGGCTTTGACTTATGTCTTGGGCATAATCAGTTCCAACTAGCCAAGAGTCCCTTTACTAGCAAAGGTCATTGGAGAGATAATTGTGTGTGTGTGTGTGTGTGTGTGTGTGTGTGTGTGTTTTACTGCGGACTGAATCCAGGAACAATCTACCACTGAGTTACACACCCACCCCTTTTTAGTTTTTATTTTGAGATAGAATCTTGCTAAGTTGCCAAGGCTGGCCTCAAACTTGTGGTCCTTCTGCCGCTCCCCCCACCTCCACCCCATAGCTGGGATTACCACTGGGTCCAGCTTGAGAGATAAACCTTAAGAGTCAATAAGAAACACCACATGGTGACACACACTTCCCAATACTTGGGAGGCTGAGACAGGAGGATCCGGGTTCATGGCCAGCCTCAGCTACTTAGTGAGGCCCTGTTTCAAAATAAAGAATAAAAAAATAAGGCTGGGGCTGTAGCTCGGAGGTAGAAGGCCCCTGGGTTCCAATCCCTCAGTACTGCAGAAAAAAAAAAAAAAAAAAAAAAAAAAAACCCACAAAACAAACAAAAAAACCCCACCACCTTTAGTCTCAGTCTGCTCATCTGAAAAGTGGGTCACTAAGGATTGCTGCGAGAGGATTAAAAGGCGTGAGACCATCCAGAGGTCCTGGCTCAGAGTAAGCACTCAATAAACACACAGGACAGCGTGTGTCTGGGGCGTGCAGACCCCTCTGTGCCTCACCTTCCGCACACGGGTTGTGCAGAAGGTTCCTGTGGAGACTGCGCAGGAAATAGAAGATCTTCCAGTCGGCCACGGGCTGGTCCCAGTCCTCGGTGATGAAGCCCTCGCGCAGGCACTTCCGCTTCCAGAGCGTCACCAGGTCGATGAGGTCTCGCCAGAGGCTGCACACGGGCCGGCAGCGCAGCAGCAGCTGGCGGGCGGGCACGTGCGTGAACAGCTCCAGCAGGATGTGCTCGGGCAGCTCGTTGATGTTTCCCACGGCCATGGCGGTGGCTTCTGGACACCCCTGGAGTTATCAAAAAGGGACACTACAGGCCCGGCCCTCTCCCCAGAACCTGTTATTTGCAGCAGGGGTGGAAAAGGGGGAGGTTCCCACCCCAGCTGCCACTGACCCACTGAGGGGAGTCATTATGCCTCTCTGGACTTCTGTCCCCTCCTCTAAAGGGGACCAGGAGTAGAGCCTCCCTCCCGGGGTCACAGGGCAGTCAGAGAAGCATGGGGCATAGCCAGCAGGGGCCCAATAAAAGCTGACTTTCCTCCCCCACTGGCACCTAAGGACAGCCTCTAGGGAGGCTAAGGAGGCCCAAAAAGGTAGAAGGAGCTGCCCAAGGTCACAGAGACAGGGACCGAGGGGGAAGCAGCCTCGGGCCTCTCTTTTCTAGTAGCAGCTGTAGGGAGGAAATCACAATGGCCAGCCACCCAGAGCGCCGCGCCTGGCCTGCCTTCTTCTCCCACGGGGTCCTCTCCCACCCAGGGAGAGAATGAAGGAGGCTGGGGGTCGTTTAGACCACGGTCTCCCTCGGAGGTCTAAACGGCTCAGTGACTTAAGATCACAAAGAAAATGACCTGGCTAGCTGGGACTGAGGCGACCAGCAGGGCCCTTCCCATCTCCCCACCCCCACCCCGTGGCTGGGCTCCAGCTCCAGGTCCTCCAGTGTGCCTACGGCCTCCCGTTCCCACGCTGAGATTTCAAAATGCCCCTTCCCCTTAAGTCGGGACTCGGATCCCTGCGCATCTATGGCGACCCCAGCCGCGGGTCCCCAACCTTGCGGCAGCAGCTCAGGACCGCAACAAGCCCGCAACCTGGGCCTAGTCGGCGCCAGGCCTCTTGGGGTGCACTGCGACGTGGCGGGGAGCCGTGGAACCCGCCCCCAGGCCGTAGCCGGGCCGCGCACCCTCCTCACCGAGCCCCGCGCCGCTCCGCCCGTCACCTGCGCTCAGAGCCGCGGCGATGCGGCCGGGCCTCCGGGCTGCGCCCCCTGGGCCTGCGATCGCGGAGGAGGCGGCCCCGCTCCGCCCCACCGCCAGGCCCCGCCCCGCCCCGCCCGCTCCCCGCTCCGCGCCGAGGCCGGGGACCCCCCCCCCACCGCGGAAAATTACCTGGGGTGGGGGGAGCCGGAAGGAGCCTCTGCGCCCCACCTCCGCCTGGTCGTGCGCCCCGCACCCTCCGCGGGACCAGACTCGCCCTGCCCCTCTTCCCCGCGGCCACCCCTGCGAGCCGGTGACACCCCACATCAGACCCCAGCCCCAATTAGTAAACCCACTTCTGACCTTGGCGGGGCTCGCGGTGCGCGGAGGAGCCGGGATCGGTCCGGCCTGGGGACTGCGGGGCGCGGGGCCAGAGGCGGGGCGGGGCGGGCGCGGGGGCCTTTAAGAGGCGCGGCCGCCGGGGCGCCCCAGACGCGGGCAGCGCCGGGACTCGCCACCGCCGCAGCCGCCGCTGGACTCGGCAGCCCGCAGTGCCCCGGCTCCTCCTCCTCCGCCGCTCCCGACCGCGCTCCGCAGCGATGGACGGAGACGGTGACCCAGGTAGCCGCCGCCCGGCCCCACGCGCTCCACCCCGGGAGGGGAGACGGGGCTGGCGGGCCCGCGCCCCAGAGGGTCCCCGAGAGCCGGCGTGCAAACTTTCCTGCACGCAAAGCCGGTGGGACAATCGCAGGAGAGTGGAGGCTTCTGTGTAGCGTCTTGGTCTGGCGAGGAGCCTTGGGAGGCGACAGGCGAGGAGGGAAGACTTGGGGGGACTCCCACACTCCCGCTTCCCAGCTTCCCGAGGGTCTGTAGGGGCGGGAGGCTGGGATGCAGTTGCCTGCAAGCCCGTTTCTTCCGCCAACTTCTTCCATTTGCACTACTTGAACCCCATCCCCATCACCGTGGGTTTCTTGGGGTTACCGGCCTTCCCCCCTATCCTGGCCATCTTCCTGAGCACCCTCCTCTGGAGGGGCTGGCTGCCCTTTACCTAGGTGGCAGGATGCCCAGCGGGGACCCCACCAGCGGTGAGGAAGGATTGGGGGCCACTCTTGGCCTGTTCACAGGGCCCTCTGAGACTGCCCTGTCATCTTTTCTGGCACGGGAGACCCCCCATCTCTTCCACTCCCTGCTGAGCAGATAGGAATTGCCTGCTGAGTCAGGGTGGGAGCAAGACCTGCCCGCACCAGGCCCAGCCAGGGGTGGGCATTGCTTGGGGGAAGCTGTGGGAAAGTGATGCACACCCCACCCCCACCCCTGAAACCCCAGCTCCTGCAGGCCCCCAGGCTCTAGCCCCTATGCCACACCCTTTACTGGGCTCCAGGCTCCCCCCCCCCCCAGGGTCCAGCTATTCCCTGGACTCCAGGGCCCAATCTAGGTGAGTGAATCAGCTTCCAGGGGCCAGATAACTTTTCCACCAGCAACAATGCGAGGAGTTGTGTGTGCAAGAGTGGGGGTGCAGGGCTGTAATCGAATCTGGGGCGTCAGTGCCAGGCCGGGGGGCCAGCAGAGAGGACTGGGCAAGGTGCACCTTTCCGGGGAGCATCAGGTGTCTGCTGGGGCCAGGGCAGGGTGGGGGGGGTGTGGAGAGGTGAGGACACTGGGCCCAGCTCCCTAGAGACCTGTGGGCAGCAGGATGGCCAGGCATCTTCCTTTCTGCAGGGTGACCTGGGAGACGCCCCTAAGCTGGTCTGGGCCTCAGATTCCTCTCTGCCAAAAGGCAGGAGGTAAACCCTTACGGAATTAAAATATGGCCCCCAAATGCTAACATTGAAGGGAAAGCCCTGTGTCTAGTAAGATTCCCTCAGATTTACTGTGGACCCACTGTGTGTGCGCTCTGGCCTAGGAGAAAGAGGTCAGCCCTGACTGTGAGGCCTGACTGTGTGCCAGCGTGGGGAAAGGAGATGGTGAGGAGGTTCAGGTTTGGGTCTAGCCCCTGCCACCCGTCCCTTCCTCCCCTGTCAGGTCTGTTTCCACCCCACCTTGGCCCTCAGGAGCTCCAACCCTGAGAGTGGCCTGGCCTGTCCTCCTCATCACCGACGGTGGCCTGTCTCCTCCAGGGATACCCAGCAGGCACTCCTATCTGCTTACTTAAGGCTTCTGCCGCCCAGCGCAGGTGGGCTGGGATCCAGGAGCTGGTCCAGCCCGGTGCTGCTGACCAGTCCACAGTGTCCTTGCCCCTTCTCAGGGGATTTGAACAGCAGCACCATCTCAAAGGCTGGGCACAATGATAGTCCCCATTTGTGTGTGTGTGTGTGGGTCTGGGGGATTGAACCCAGGGGAGTTCTACCTCTGAGCCACACCCCCCAGCCCTGGTTTTATTTTAATTTTTTTTGTGTGAAACAGGGTCTTGCTAAGTTGCTGAGCATCTCACTATGTTGTTGAGGCTGTCCTCGAACCTATGATTCTCACGTCTCAGCCTCCCAAGTACTGGGATTACAAGTGTGTGCCATCACACCCGGCTGATAGTCCCTGTTTCGCAAATGAGGAAACGGAGGGCCGGGGGTGGGAAAAGAAGGGGTGGAGAAGGCTTCCTTTCCCCGGCACCTAGTACGACATCTTCCTGCTTGATTTATCATTTATGATCCCCGAGTCACACACAGTGGCTGGCGGGGGACACCTGGGTCCCCAGCCCCTGGTCTCCCTTCCTCTTCGTCCTCAGGTCCTTCCTCATATCCCCTAGCCCAAGGCTCCCAGAGTGGCCTTTGGCAAGTCAGTTCACATCTGAGCCTGGGCATTTTCATGGGTAAAATCCGTGTCATAACTCTGCCTACTAACTCAACGAATTGCGTTGTTGAGACCGTGGTGGTTAAAGGTGGCCCCGAGCCCGGCATGGTGGCACCCTCCTGTGATCCCAGTACTTGGGAGCTGAACCGGGATCACAGGCTCGAGACCAGCCTCAGCAATTTAGCAAGTCCCTCAGCAACCTAGGGAGCCCGTTTCAAAACAAAACAAAACAATAACAACAACAAAAAAGGGCTGGGGATATAGCTTGGAGGTAGAAGGCCCTTAGGTTCAATCCCCAGTACAAAAAAAAAAAAAGCGGCCATGCAGCCAGACTGGGTTCAGATGCAGGCTCCGGGTACTTATTAGCATGTGATCGTGTGCGTCAGTTTCTTTCTTTCTTTTTTTTTTTTTTTTTTTTTTTTGCGGTACTGGGGGTTGAACTCCGGGGCATTCTACCTCCGAGCTATACCCCCAGCCCTTTTTTTTATTCCTTATTTTGAAACCGGGTCTCACTAAGTTGCGGAGTGCCTCACTTAGGTAGCTGAGGCTGGCCGCGAACCCGGATCCTCCGGTCTCAGCCTCCCGAATGCTGGGATT
>PVLC010006241.1:0-24516 GCA_004027655.1 Graphiurus murinus | reverse complement strand
GTGTGCGTCAGTTTCCTTATCAGTGTGATGGTAACAGCCATAGGCATGACATCAAAAAGATTCTGTGAGCCGGGTGTGGTGGCGAATGCTTGCAATCCCAGCACTTGGGAGGCTGAGACCGGAGGATCTGGGTTCAAGGCCAGCCTCAGCTACTTAGTGAGGCACTCCGCAACTTAGTGAGACCCTGTTTCAAAATAAAGAATAAAAAATAGGACTGAGGGTGTAGCTTGGAGATGGAACGCCCTTGGATTCAATCCCCAGTACCACAAAAAGAAAAAAAGAAAAGAAAAAATTCGGTGAGCATTTCTCAAGTTCTCAAGTAACTGAAAGCTAAAAACAGTACCTGACACTTGCTAAGTGCCCGATAAACCCGCTCCTGAGGGTGCACCAGGAGGGTTCCTGAAACCAGGCCTCAGGGGGCAGCGGTGCTCCCCAGACCCCGATGATCTGGCCCTAATGAGGTCATTCTAGTGTGGAGAAAGGCATTCCTCAAATGATAAGATCCCAGGACACAAACTAGGAACCCCTGGTATCAGGCTGCAAGACCACCGGTGTGGTAGGAAGTCCTGGAGGTCTTCCCGAGGAAGCGACCGGAGCAGGGCCTTCAGAGGGTGCCCAGGAGGATGAAAGGGGCTGCTGTGTGAAGTGCCCAGACGGCGCTATAGTGTCTGCCATCAATAACCACAGGATGGTTGCCGTCGTCCTTCTGGGACGGCGTTTACTGGCCCTGCCCGGGGAAAGCAACTCTTTGGATTTAGGGGGCTCTCGGTGGCTTTCCCTCTTGACTTCTTCCTTGCGCACCGGTCACCGGCTCTCTGACCCCAGCTGTGGTTATCCCAGGATGGCTCTGGGGCTCGGAACACCACATCCCGGGGGGTCACACCCTCCCCTTTCTCCTCTGCTCGCAGAGATCGTGAGCCAGCCGGAGGAGGCGAGCACGGAGCAGCTGGAGGAAGCGTGCGCCGAGGCGAGCGCCGAGGAGGAGCGTCCGGAGGGAGAGGAGGCGCCGGGCGAGGAGGGGGAGGAGGCGGCGGCGCACCTGGCCGAGCTGCCGGAACCGCTGCTGCTGCGCGTGCTAGCCGAGCTGCCGGCCGCCGAGCTGGTGCAGGCCTGCCGCCTGGTGTGCCTGCGCTGGAAGGAGTTGGTGGACGGCGCCCCGCTGTGGCTGCTCAAGTGCCAGCAGGAGGGACTGGTGCCCGAGGGCGGCGCGGACGAGGAGGAGCGCGACCACTGGCAGCAGTTCTACTTCCTGAGCAAGCGGCGGCGCAATCTGCTGCGCAACCCGTGCGGGGAAGGTGAGCGCGCGGCCCGGAGGCGCGCCCGGGGAGCCCAGCAGGGTCCCCCATCATACCACTCCTCTCGCTCCCCGGCCACCTGCTCCCGCGGGGCCTCTTTCTGTCCCAGGGCCGATCACCCTCAGTGAGCTGGGGCGGGACGGGCGCTGGGGACAGGACAGTCCTCCCCAAGGGGGACCATCGCCATGCACCCACCATGCCATCGCCTGTCCACTCTGGCACCGCGAAGTATCACATCCCTCTTCCCCCCCGCCACCACTGTAAGGGCGAGAGCCAGCCCTGCCGCAGCCAGGGCGGGCACCGGGTGACCAGGTGGGGCTGTCGTGTCCCTGCAGAGGACTTGGAGGGCTGGTGCGACGTGGAGCACGGCGGCGACGGCTGGCGGGTGGAGGAGCTGCCCGGAGACAGCGGCGTGGAGTTCACTCACGACGAGAGCGTCAGGAAGTACTTCGCCTCCTCCTTTGAGTAAGGAGAAGGCGGCGTGGGGCAGGGGGAGGGGAGGGACCCCCGCCAGGTCCTAACTCAGCCCTCGCAGGTGGTGTCGTAAAGCGCAGGTCATCGACCTGCAGGCCGAGGGCTACTGGGAGGAGCTGCTGGACACCACCCAGCCGGCCATCGTGGTGAAGGACTGGTGAGAGGCGGGGCTCGGGCTGGGGCCGAGGGGGACAGGGAGCTGGACGCCAACTCTAGGGCTGTGGCCACGCGTAGGTCTGCAAGGGTTGGCAGCTTCCAGGTTTCTTAGGAAGAGATGGAAAGCCGTCTCTCCTGAGCGTTAAACGTTGGCACGCGCCCTTGGCACACGCAAGTGTGTGTCTCATCGGCTCCAAGTTTGGGTCTGGCCGACCTAGGGATTAGTCCTTGCGTGGCTTGTATCTTGGGCCTGTCCCTGTCTCTATCCGGCTTCTGTTTCCTTTTCTGCTAAATGGGGGTCACTGTTTGCACATTGGCCATACAATGACGCTGGGCGGGGAAGGAGAAGTCGGGTGCCGGGCGGGTCCCCAGCAGCCTCAGCAGGGCGGCGCCCCGGTCCACGCCGCAGGTACTCGGGCCGCACCGACGCCGGCTGCCTGTACGAGCTCACGGTGAAGCTGCTGTCGGAGCACGAGGACGTGCTGGCCGAGTTCAACAGCGGGCAGGTGGCGGTGCCCCAGGACAGCGACGACGGCGGCGGCTGGATCGAGGTGCGAGGGCAGGGGCCGTGGGCGTGGTCTGGGCGGGGCCCGCGGAAGCCCCGCCCACGGCACTCTGGGTGGGCGCCGGGCGAGGGTGGTCTCCGGCTGGTGGCGCACTACGGGGGAGGCAGGCCCCGAGGCTGACTCCCCATCCCCTCCTCAGATCTCTCACACCTTCACCGACTACGGACCAGGCGTCCGCTTCGTCCGTTTCGAACATGGGGGCCAGGACTCCGTCTACTGGAAGGGCTGGTTCGGGGCCCGGGTGACCAACAGCAGCGTGTGGGTGGAGCCCTGAGTGACCCTCAGCCTCCCCCAGCCGCCCTGGACCGGCAGAGGCCGGGGCGGACAGGCCTTAACTTAGTCCGTAGCATCCTTGCCCAACAGTGCCTGCCCGGCACCTGCTGGGCTCCCGCCCCTGGTTCCCAGCCCAGCCCCCACCCGGGGGAGAGGGCTTTGTTGGCTTTGGTTTGCTTCTTCTGCTGCTTCTGGTCGGCAGCCGCTTCTAGAATGTAAGACCCCAGGGGGCGTGGGCCTGCTGCTGAATCCCCACCCCCGCCCCGCACCCAACCCCATGCCTGCAGAAAAGTGGGCGCAAAATAAATATTATTTGTCCAAGATCCTTTGCGGTCTCCTGAGGGCCCCTGGCCCGGCTTGGAAAAATACTTGGTGGGGCTCCAGCTGCCCCGGTTTCCAGGGGCCCTGGGGCTGGGACGGAGCCAGGCTGGCCTGGGCAGTACAAAGGCTCGGATTGTGAGGCTGAGTGGGGGGGCAGCTGGGCCTGGCGCCTGACTGACACCCAAGCTGCCCAGGGGCCAGAACGGCCCTGGGGGCTGTCCTTATCCTCGGCTTTGCCCCACCTCCTGCCTGTTTGGAAGGTGGGATGGTGGTGGGGACAGGGTCCCTGTTCCTTCATGTCTCCTTCATGCTGGACTGGACAGGAGTCAGTACCTCTGGCCTCATGGATCATTTTGCAAGCCCTGCCCAGAAGCTGGCCCCTGGCACCCGAGTGGGGGGTGGTGGGAAGGGTGTACCAGGCTGTGTGCGGGGACTTTGGATTTCTGCTCCCAGTGGCTCTCAAACACAGTCCCTTCCCTGGACGCTCAGCGGCTGGCTGCACGTGGGGGCGGAAGATTCTGAAACTTCAGCCCAATAAAACCATCATGAGCCGGGCGTGGTGGTGCACGCTTGTAATCCCAGTACTTGGGAGGCTGAGACTAGAGGACCCAGGTTTGCGGCCAGCCTCAGCTACCTAGTGAGGCACTCCGCAACTTAGTGAGACTCGGTTTCAAAATAAAGAATAAAAAATAGGGCTGGGGGTGTAGCTCAGAGGTAGAATGCCCCTGAGTTCAATCCCCAGTACCGCAAAACAAAACAGAAAACATCATGACCCCAGCTCTGCATTGATACCAAGATGCTGGGCCTCCTGCTGGTCAGGAGGGATGGCAGGGCTCAGCTGGGGCCCCTTGACACTATTCATTCATTCATTCATTCATTCATTCATTCATTCATTCACTTACAGCTCTGGAGCCCCGGCCAGGCCCAAGCCCTGTTTGAGGCCCTGAAGTTAAGACATTCTGTCCCAGCAAGAATTAGCAACTTGGTCACAATGAGGGTGGGGACACCCTGGGCAGGGAGGTATCCCAGGGACCCCGGGTCTAACAGGGAGTCCCTGCTAATGGGGAGACAAAGCTGAGATCTCAGGGAGCCCCAGTGCAAAGGGGGAGGTGTAGCCCTACCCTGAGGGAACCTGCCATCTTTTCTGGGGACTCTCAGCAGTCTGGTGGGGAAGGCACAGTCCCCATCTGCCCTGAGTTGCCAGCCGCAGGGGACAGATGCCTTGCCTGGGGGCCGGCGCAGTGAGGATGGATGCAGGAGGAAGTCACCCACTGTGCTCCTGTGTTTCAATAAACAGTGAGCCAGGTGTCATGGCCCACACCTGTAATCCCAGTTCTTGGGGGGCTGGGACAGGAGGATCACAGGTTCGAGGCCAGCCTCAGCAACTTAGCAAGATCCCTTTTTTTTTTTTTTTTTTTTTAACAGTACTGGAGATTGAACTCAGGGGCATTCTACCTCCAAGCTATACCCGCAGCCCTGTTTTTTATTCTTTATTTGGAAACAGGGTCTCACTTAGTTGTGGAGGGCCTCACTAAGTAGCTGAGGCTGGCCCTGGATCCTCCTTTCTCAGCCTCCCAAGTACTAGGATTACAAGCATGCATCACCGTGCCCGGCAGCAAGATCCCATTTCAAAATAAAAAAAATATAAAGGAATGGGGAGGGGAGTAACTTGAAGGTAGAACCCCCTTGGGTTCAATGCTCAGTACAAAAAAAAAGATTAAGGAGCAGGCAAGGGGATGCTTTGGGTAAGGCACTCGGGTGGCCGTGCGGCAGGGCTGGGGTGAGTAGAGACAGGACTGGAGCCCACACTGGGGCATGGGAGGAGGACGGAGAGAGGCCAGGAGTCCCGGGTGGGTACCTTGGAGACCTGGATGTGGGAGCAGGAACGTGGGAGGCTCCTTGAGTTTGAGGTGCCCATGGGCGTTCAGGAGAGAGGTCCATGGGGGTTTGGGGGGCTCCGGCTGGAGACACTGGTGTAGGAGCTTGGTATGTGGCCAGCAAGCCAAGCCCAGGGGACCGTGGGGGGCAGAAGGAGCAGAGGAGGCCCTGGGTCATGACGGATGGGAGGACGGGTCGGGAGAGGAGCGGCAGCCGGGGGGGTGCGAGTCCAGCAAGGGCACCTGCACCCTGATCTTAGAGGAAGGCGCCGAAGCCCAGAGGCTGCCAAGATGGCGCCCACAGAAGAGGCCCGAGGGGCTTGGGTGACGGGTGCTCTAGGCCTACTGTCCCTGGAGGGTCAGCTGGATCTGCCGGTGGGGAAGTGGGCCTGCACAGCTCACAGAGCCCCGGGCACTGCCCCTCACGCTACCCTTCCCGTCCAGCCAGAGGTAGGGACACAAGACAGAGGGCAAGAGATTACGGTGATGAGTGACACACAGAGCCGCTGAAGAAGCACGAGCCCAACCCAGGTGCACTGGGTGTCAGAGTGTGTGTGTAACCCAGCAGCCAAACTTTCCCCGGTCAGTGGGCGGATGGGCAGAGCTGGCCAGCCGGCAGATGCCTCGGGAAGGCAGAGGATGCTTCTTTTAGGGAAAAGCCAGTGCTGTCCAGCAGGGGGCGCCCCAGGGCTCTCTCTGGACAGGGGACAGTGGAAGCCAGAGGCAGACTGGGCCTGCAGGTCCTGTAAGTTTCCTAGATGTTTACAGAGCGCTGACTGCGTATCAGGCAAGGTCTTTGCTGCCCTGGAATATGGAGTCTAGGTGGAGAGACGTAACAGCAGCTAAATAAACAAGAGAAGCTGAGTGCAGTGGTGTGTACCTGTAATACTCCTAGTACTTGGAAGGCTGAGACAGGAGGATCGCAGGTCGGAGGCCAGCCTCAGCAACTTAGTGAGACCCTCTGCAACTTACTGAGACTCTCTCTCTCTCCTTTCTTCCTTCCTTTTCTCTCTTCATCCCTCCCTCCCTCCCTTCCTTCCTTTCTTTCTTTTTCGGTACTGGGGTTTGAACTCAGGGGCATTCTACCTCCGAGCTACATCCTCAGCCCTATTTTTTATTCTTTATTTTTGAAACAGGGTCTCACTAAGTTGCGGAGTGCCTCACTAGGTAGCTGAGGCTGGCTGCGAACCCAGATCCTCCGGTCTCAGCCTCCCGAATGCTGGGATTACAAGCGTGCGCTACCATGCCTGACTTCTTTGTTTCCCTCCCTCCCTCCCTCCCTCCCTCCCTCCCTCCCTCCCTTCCTTCCTTCCTTCCTCTTTCTTTCTTGTACTGGGGAAATGAACCCAGCAGCATTCCACCTCTGAGCTATACCTTGGCCCTTTTTATCTTTCATTTTGAAACAGGGTTTCACTAGGTTTCTGAGAGTCTTGCTAAGTTCCTGAGGTCTGTCTTGTATCTACAATCCTCCTGTCTCAGACTCCCACATACTGAGATTACAGGAGTGTGCCACCACACCTGGCTGAGACCCTGTTTCAAAATAAAAGATAAAAAGGGCCAGGGTATAGCTTGGAGGTAGAATGTCTCTGGGTTCAGTCCCCAGTTATTAAATTTAAAAAAGCAAGGTAATACTAATATAATATAGCATTCAATCTACACATGAGGTGCTACTCTGACACACACACACACACACACACACACTCATAGGTATTGATTTATCATAATAACCTTGTAAAGTGGAAACTACTATTATTTCCATTTTTCCCAACTGAGAAAGTTGAAACAGAGGTTAAGTAACTTGCCAGAGGCCTCGCAGCTGAACAGTGATGGCTGCTCAGACATTTACTGCTATAGATTTTTTTTTTTTTTTTTTTTTTAGTGGTACTAGGGATTGAACCCAGGGGCATTCTACCTCTGAGCTACACCCTCAGCCCTATTTTATAACAAGGTCTCACTAAGTTGCGGAGGGCCTCACTAAGTAGCTGAGGCTGGGTCTCAATCCTATGATCCTCCTGTCTTAGCCTCCCAAGTACTGGAATTACAAGCGTGCACCACCACGCCTGGCTTTGCTATAGAATTCTAAACAAAGTAGAGCAAGGCTGAGAGAGCTATTTGGTCACTTTGATCAGGAAGGACTCTGTTGATTGACTTCATTGAATGATGAAGAGGAAGCAATTGTGAGCATTTGTTGGAGGAGCAGCCAGTGCAAAGGCCCTGGGGTGGGGATGAGCTTGTTTCCAGCTGGTCTGGCTGAAGTAGCGAGTGAGTGGGGAGGTGATGGGACAGGAGCTTGCAGGTGCAGGTGGGTAACCCGGAGAGACTCCCGAGGGCCTCCTGTGGGGTGCTGCCGGTGACGGTGACCACGCCCAAGAGGACAAGCGTTTGCTGAGGACATAGCTGCCGGCTCCGGTGCTAAGTGTGCAGGCTCACTTAACCTGCTCAGTGGCCCCCTCTGGTAGACACAGGTGTCCCCACGTCACGGATGAAAGAGCTAGAATTCAAGATAAGGGCAACTTGCCCAGGTCACACGACGAGTGCGTAGTTGAAGATGGATTTCCAGCGCGGGTCTGAACCGGGTCACAGGAGCTCAGGATCTGGGACAGGGACACGTCGCAGACAGGGCAGGGGTGGAAGCTAGGGGCCTCCAGGTGATGAGGGAGAGAGCTGGAGAGATCAAGGGTCCTGGCTTCCGGGGCTTCTACACATGGCATTATCCCGGGCAGGAGAAGGGTGCTGGGGCTTCTGGGCCATTTTGATTAGGGGGTAGGAGAGGTAAAATGAATTTCCTCTTAGGTTCCTTTCCTCCCTCCCTCCCTCCCTCCCTCCCTCTCTCCCTTCCTTCCTTCCTTCCTTCCTTCCTTCCTTCCTTCCTTCCTTCCTTCCTTCCTTCCTTCCTGTGGTACTAGGGATTGAATCCAGGATCATTCTACCTCCGAACTACACCCCCAGCCCTATTTTTATTCTTTTTTTGGGGGGGGTACTGAGGATTAAACCCAGAGGCATTCTACCTCCAAGATATATCCCCAGCCCGATTTTATTTTTTTATCTGGGAACAGGGTCTCACTAGGTTGCTGAAAGCCTTGCGAAGTTGCCAAGGCTGAATTTAAACCCCCGATCCTCCTGTCTCAGCCTCCCAAGTACTGGGATGGCAAGCATGCACCACCACACCTGGCTTATTCTTTTTATTTTGAAACAGGTTCTCACTAAGTTGTGGAGGGCCTCACTAAATAGCTGAGGCTGGCTGTGAACCCGGATTCTCCTGTCTTAGCCTCCCAAGTACTGGGATTACAAGCGTGTACCACCACACCCAGCTCCTATTTTTATTTTTTTTCGGTACTGGGGGTTGAACTCAGGGGCATTCTACCTCCGAGCTATACCCTCAGCCCTATTTTTTATTATTTATTTTGAAACAGGATCCCAAAGTTGCAGAGGGCCTCACTAAATAGCTGAGGCTGGCTGCGAACCTGGATCCTCCTGTCTCAGCCTCCCAAGTACTGGGATTACAAGCATGTACCACCACACTCAGCTCCTATTTTTATTTTAAAACATGTTCTTGCTAAGTTACTGAGGGTCTCTCTAAGTTGCCAAGACTGGCCTCAAACCTATGATCCTCCTGCTTCAGCCTCCCAAATACTGGGCATATAGGCACCACCATGCCCAGCTATATTTCTTGATAGATATCTCTATTTAACAATTTCGTCATGGAAAAGTTACTCCCCACTCTCCTTTCTGATTTTCTTGCCTCCTAAGGCTGGATTCTTGTGATAAGCATATTCAGCTGTGGACGTAGCAGGAAGGAAGAGGCAGTTCTCATAAGCACCACTAGGTGGCAGCATTGCCACGGCAGTCCTGGGGCTTGGGCTCCTCGGCCTAGTTCTGCAGAGGAAGGGGTCCACTGGGGCCTGGATTTGAACCCAAATCCTCATCCCTATTGCCTGGGGCTGAGTCTGAGTCCTCAGGGGCTGGACCATGGAGGCGCTCTTAACCCAGGGGCCTCTTTAAAACTTTAGTGGACTGGGTTCTCTGAGTTCTACGGGACCAGGAAGGGCTGGTGGTCTTCAGGGGTCTGGCCCAGGTCGATCTGGGCACTTAGACCCCCTCTCCGGACTCTGTCCATCCAAGCAAAGCCCCGGGCCTCCCTAGAGCCCTGCTCGCCGGCAGCGAGCACGGTACACCCAGGCCGAGCCAATCTTGTGCTCCCGGTGAGTAATGACTGTGCTATTTTTTTCCCCTTAAATTAAACCTAATCTTGTGTTGACTCTGCTGAACAAGGAGAATAATGAAGAAGATTAAGATGAGATGGTATTCATTCTCCTCCAACAAAAGCCAGTTAATCGTCAGCAGGATTGCGGCCCCGAGCCGAGCGCTATCAGCTCTGCAGACAGGGCAGGGTAGGGCTGGGGGCCCTTCTAATGCTTCAGCCGAGGTTGGCTGTGATGCAGCAGGAACGACTTCAGTTAGATGTCAGGAAGAACTGCCTGGGTGAGGACGGGGGCTGGAGCCAGGGAAGGGGCTGTGAAGTCACCTCACAGGTGACACTTGTGAGTCATACAGGGAGGTTTTACGGGGGCCCCTGGATCCCTGCACACAAGGACCCAGCATTTGCTTCCTGAGGTCCCAGAGCACCTGACCATGACAATTTCAGGCCACCCGGGGTGCTCCCCTGCCTTTCTGGGGTCACCTTTGATAAATGAAGTTGCATTCGGGGTCTCCAGACTTCTCTCTACTTTCCCTGCTCCCTTCCTCCACCGGGAATCAGGCAGGCCGCTGGTCCAGGGTCAAGAGCGTGGATTGGCCAACAGGAACGTTTGGGTTTCGCCCGGCTTTGTCCCTGGTCCTCACCTGTGGGTCCTGCAACCCCTGAGGCCTGGGTCGATGTGCCCACGAGTCAGGGCCTGGAATTCCCAGCCCGCCAAAGGGCTGAGCAAGGGAGCCGGCGTGAATGGACCAAGTTGGATGGCCCAGACGGTGACACCGACACCCACGACACCCACCGGCTGCATCTTCCTCTCCAGGGCTCCCTGCCACGGCCCTCTATGGGGGCTAAACTTTGTCATTCTGATTTATCAAAGGGAATGCTGTGGAGGCTCAGAGAGGCAGGTCTTTTTTATTTATATTTATTTATTTATTTATTTATTTATTTATTTATTTATTTATTTATTTATTTATTGTGGTCCTGGGGATTGAACCCAGGGGCATTCTATCTCTGAGCTACACCCCCAGCCCTATTTTTTATCCTTTATTTTGAAACAGGGTCTCACTAAGTTGCAGAGGGCCTCACTAAGGAGCTGAGGCTGGCCACGAACCTGCGATCCTCCTGTCTCAGCCTCCCAAGTACTGGGATTACAAGTGTGCGCCCCCACAGCCGGGCTAGAGAGGCAGGTCTCGGTGGAGGTCTCCAATCAGCAAAGGGGCTGGGGTGCCCCCAAAGCTCATGCCCCTCCCCATTGTTTTTTTTTTTTTTTTTTTTGCTATATTGCAATTGAACTCAGGGGCATTCTACCTCTGAGCTATACCCCCAGTTTTATTATTATTATTATTATTATTATTATTATTATTATTATTATTATTACTACTACTTTTTTTAGTACTGGGAATTGAACCTGGGGCCATTCTCCCTCCGAGCTATACCCCCAGCCCGATTTTTTATTCTTTATTTTAAAACAGGGTCTCACTGAGTTGCGGAGGGCCTCACTAAATAGCTGAGGCTGGCCTTGAACCCGGATCCTCCTATCTCAGCCTCCCAAGCTCTGGGATTACAAGCGTGCGCCACCACGCCCGGCGCCCCTCCCCATTTCACAGCATTTCATACTCACATGGCGGCTGAGTGGAAGGGTCACCATTTGTCGCCCTGTGAGTCCCTGCTTCAGACTCTCCCGGAAGTGAACGGTCTGGTGTGGTTTGTGCAGTCCTCGGGAGTTCTTGGGAACTCGCTCACTAGGGAGAAAACCCGCCCTCCCGTCCCGGTCTCGGAGCCTGCTCCGTTCCCTTGGATCCGTAAGGCTCTGTTATTTCCCGAGCCGAGCAGAAGTATCCCCAGCGTCCAATTTTATAGTCCATAAAATGTCACCGCTGCGTGCTAGGTGTGTGCAAAGTGCCGTTCATGTGTGGTTTTACCGGCTCCTCTGAGCGCACCCGGGTACTATTGTTATTCCCATTTTTACAGGCTGAGAGGAAACGAGAGCTCAGAGACGTGCAGTTTCAACTGGGGTCACACAGCGCGGGCGGTGCAAAGCTAGCATCCCCCCTCCCCCGAGCTCTGTCCCAGCTCTTCCCACCCCAAGGGGCTTCCCTGGCGATGTGACCCTCATGGGTAGACTCCAGCCCCGGCAGGGTCTTCTGTGTCCCACGAGTCATAGCAGTCTTGGCTTCAGGAACAGCCCTGTGGTTCATAGGTGAACGCATTTATTCAGGTATTTATTGGGCAACTTCAGAGGAGGCTCCCAGTTCTGACCGCCCTGAGCCTGGCCACATAACCAGCTGGTGCCTCAGTTTCCTCATCTGAGAAATGGGAACGATCATAGTGCCCACCCCCCTGGGCTTGAGAGAGATTGGTGTCCAGAGACACTTAGATCACAGGCAGAGCATAAAAAGGACTGTATACAAATTTGTTAAATAAAACAAATCTGGTAACTATAGTGTGGTGGTGGGGGGGACCCGCTGTATTTGGGAGCCTGCAGGAGGGACCTCCAACCTAGCCTTGGTCAGGGAGGGCTTCCCGGAGGAGGTGATGGCAGGAAGGCGGTATCTTTCCCGGCTAGTGTGAGGGTTTCCCAGCGGATGTTGTGACACCACCTGGCCTTTTCGTGGGGGGCATTTTGTCATCATTTATCCACCAGCCAAACTCCACGGTGGCATCTAGATTTGAAAAGAAATCTCTGGCCGGGTGTGGTGGCGCATGCTTGTAATCCCAGTACTTGGGAGGCCGAGACAGGAGGATCCGGGTTCGTGGCCAGCATCAGCTACCTAGTGAAGCCCTCCGAAACTTAGTGAGACCCTGTTTTAAACTAAAGAATAAAAAATAGAGCCGGGCCTGGTGGCACATGCTTGTAATTACAGTATTTGGGAGGCTGAGACAGTAGATTTGCAGGTTCGCCGCCAGCCTCAGCTACTTAGTGAGGCATTCCGCAACTTAGTGAGACTCTGTTTCAAAATAAAGAATAAAATAGTGCTGGGGGTGTAGCTCAGAGGTAGAATGCCCCTGGGTTCAATCTCCAGTACTGAAAGAAAAAAGAAAAAAAAGAAAGAAAAGAAAAGAAATCTCTGTTCCCAGGGATCAAAGGGGTAGGGGGAGGGGGTCTGAGTCTTTTCCTGGACAGGAGAATGGACGCCCAGGTATGGTGGGACGTGGGCCAGGTTGTCCAGAGCCCTTGAAGCTGCATAGACAAAGATATCTTTGCAGAAAAGAAAAGAAAAGAAAAAAAAAAAAAAAAAAGGAGGGGGGGAGGAAGAGAAGCAGGCAGGGAAAATGATTTTCTCGGCTGGCGTTTCCAGGGGAATTAAATCTTGTTTTTCGTCACCACCAAGTGGAATAATCCAATATATTAAGGCAGAAGCCCCCCTTCTGTTTATTGCAGTGACTCTGACCTAACAGTCTCGGGTCTGCATGTGAAATCCGAGCGTCGCAGGGAGGGAGGCGGGGAGGGAGGGAGAGGCCGGCCCCTGGATCAATTACTCTCCTTGCCGACACCAGGAAAATGAATTATTCCCTGAAAAGCCGCTCCTCACCCGATGAATTCTGCACTGCAGAACTGGTGGAGTTCTACCAAATTGAATTTGGTCTTCGAGAGGCGTTGAAAAACAGGTGGGGTGTGTGGGTTGGCGGGCTGTCTGCCGGCCAGATGGGGCACCCTGGGCTGGCAGGTCTCTGGGGTGGGGGGCAAGAGGCAGCCATCCCACCTGCCTCTGGAGTCCCCTGCGCTCGGCACAGGTGAGAAGTTTTGGACCCAGCCCGAGGCTCAGAGAGGTAGGGCAGATTATCTGACTCCGCACAGTGAACTGGTAACCATGGCAACCGATTACCTTCCTGTCCCTGTCTTCTGGGTCCTGCTGAAAATGCCCCTGCAATTGTCCACCCTCCCGGGGAACCCCAGACTGAACAAGGTAGGGTTTAGGGCTTCCCATCTTAGAGCACTGGTTCTGCCCATCCGCGGCTGTGTGCCCTGGGGCAAGTAGCTTCCCCTCTCTGGTCCTCCCCTCCCCCGGTTTCCTGACCCAGAAAATAATGAGGTTAAATTACAATCCTCGTGCTGGCGGCCACTCTGTCAGCCTCAATGTCAGACATGCGACTCAAAGCGGTCTAATAAAGCATCCCAGTATAAGTTTCTTTCAGGCAGAGTTGGATCCAGAGGCTCTCTCTGCCGGGTTATTGGAGCCTGGCCCGGGGCAAGCTCGCGGCCGGCAGGTCCCTGCTGGCTGTGCCGGCTTCTGATTTCCAAGAGAGGGGCGCTCTGCTTCCTGTCTGCTCATGCCCAGGGGCCCCCCACTGCAGAGGCCGAGTCTCACTAATGACAGGGGAAAGAGGAACAAACTGGCTTCGCGGCGCCCCTCGCTGAGACCTCCCTCGACCTGGGCAGGCTTTGCGGAGCTAAAGATCTGGATGGATGAAAGAGAGCTGCCTCTCGTCCAGTCCTCGGGGCTGCAGAGGGTGGTGGGGAGGGGGCAGTGGGGCTGCTGTCCCCGGCTGGGAGGCGCCAGGCGGGGAAGCCCCAGAGACCACGGCTGCCACCTTGCCAAGCCTCATCACCCCCAGCGCGGCGGCATGGCCAGACAGAGCTCCGGGGTCGGCTTTATTGTTTCCCGGTGTGAAGTCCTGTTATCACATTGTGGCCGTGCTTGTGTATTACAGTCCCCGTCCAGCGAGCATGGCCCCCCAGGGACCGAGGGAGGGGCAGGGACGCAGGCGCAGGGAGGCCGGGGCTCCCAGGCAGAGTGGGAGAGGGGCTCCTGGTCCCCCCACCTTAGGTCTGGGCTGAGGGGTGCAGAGGCCGAGAAGGAAGGCTGGGAGGAGACCCCACAAAGGGGAGGGGAGCGCAGGCCCTGGAGCCAGGGAGGAGCCATCGTGGTGGGTGTCGCTTGTCGCAGGTCTCAGCTGAGCAGAGGGCTCCCGTCCCCCGGGGAGCCTGGTGCCCCTGGAGCCCAGGGCCTGGGAGTTGAGACTCTGAGAGTGGCCCCGGCTCAGGCTTGGAAACCAGTGGCCACTTCCACCCCTCTCCCGGCTGTGCGGCTCAGGGTAAGCCTCAGACCTCTCTGGGCTCCAGCTTCCTCTTCTCTGTGGAGAGAAAGATGGACTCTGCCTTGTTCAATAGTCGTGAGAATACACTGGAGTTCCTTGTCAAGCACCTGGGGCAGCCCCTCAAACAGTCGGTGCTTCAAATATTCGATTTTTATTAGTATTTACGCCCAAGACGCAGACAGAGGAAGAGGATGGCAGACAGAGAACTTTCGAAGGACGGGGCACCCTTGGCTCCTCTGTGGTCCAGGGGGCTTGGAGGAGAGGCCAGCGTTGTCCATCTCCAGATCCAGGACCCGTGGGAGAGGGGCTCAGGAGGGGTCCCCTTACCACCTCTTGGATACTGGGGGGTTCTCTGGAAAGGGAGAATTAGTTTTGTTTTTTCTGGGTGGGAACAGTTGAGGTGGGTGGAGGGGCGGATCAGAAGAGGCAGAAGCAAGCCGGGCATGGTGTAATCCCAGCATTCGGGAGGCTGAGACTGGAGCATCTGGGTTCGCGGCCAGCCGGAGCTATCTAGTGAGGCACTCCGCAACTTAGTGAGACCATGTTTCAAAATAAAGAATAAAAAATAGGGCTGGGGGTATAGCTCGGAGGTAGAATGCCCCTGAGCCCCTGAGTTCAATCCCCAGTACCGCAAAAAAAAAAAAAAAAAAAAAAAAAAAGAAGAGAAGCGGGGCGGGGTGGGGGAGAGGGATGTGGAGGGGTCAGGGAATGTGGGGGGTAAGCTCTCTCACCTTTCCTTAGCACCCCTGACCCCTCTTTGTGGATGGAAGGCTTTCCTTCCAAAGGTGGTCTCCCGCCGGGTGTGGTGGCGCACACTTGTAATCCCAGTACTTGGGAGGCTGAGACCAGAGGATCGAAGTTTCGAAGCTAGCCTCAACAACTTAATGAGGCTGTCTGCAACTTAGTGAGACCCTGTTTCCAAATAAGAGATAAAATTGGGCTGGGGGTATAACTTGGAAGTAGAATGCCCCTGGGTTCAATCCCCAGAACCAACAATAACAAAAAAAAAAAAACAACAAAAACATAGCTGGGCATGGTGATGCACGCTTGTAATCCCAGCATTCGGGAAGCTGAGACCGGAGGATCCGGGTTTGAGGCCAGCCACAGTTACCTAGTGAGGCACTCCACAACTTAGTGAGACCCGGTTTCAAAATAAAGAATAAAAAATAGGGCTGGGGGTGTAGCTCGGAGGTAGAATGCCCCTGAGTTCAATCCGCAGTACCACAAAACAAAACAAAACAAAACACAAAGATGGCCTCCCTCTTCTCCCGTGTTCTCAGCAGTTCCCGTGTTGTACAATTTGCCTCCCTCTCCCCGAACGTCCTGAATCTAAGCCCTGACCTCACCCCTGTACCCCTGTTCTGTGCCCTCAGGCATGGCCCTCCCTGTCCATCCCCAGCCTCCCCGTTCCCAGAAGCAGCTGCAGCAGCAGGAGGAGGGGTGTGGGCAACGGAAGACCTCTCCTGGAGTGTCTCCACACCTGGTGCAGGAGGAAGTGCTCTGCCTCCAGGAAGCCCCTCCAGATTTCCCTCTGCAGCCAGCCTGGGCCAAGGGGAAGCCAAGGCTGTGCATATAAGAGTGCAGGTGGACCTGGGTTCAAATCTGGTTTCTGGCTGGGCACAGTGGTACACGCCCGTAATCCCAGTATGTGGGAGGCAGAGACAGGATAATCACAGGTGAGGCCATCTTTGGCCACTTAGTAAGACCCTGTTTCAAAATAACAAATAAAAAGGGGTGTAGCTTAGAGGTAGAATAATAAAAGGAGGTAAAAATATAAGAGAAAGAAAATCTGATTTCTGCCACCAGCAAGCTGGGTGGCCTTGGGCAATCTATTGACCTCTCTGAGTCTCAATTAAAATGATCTCTTAAGAGGACATACATGCCTACGTCACAGGGTTAGGTTCATTTGTGTTAAGCTTTGGACACATGCCAGCTGTTCACTAAAGACCGGTATTGACCTGGTTTTGGGGTGGGCAGGAGTCACAGTCCCTCTTGGGTCCAGCATGTAGTCGGAAGATGAGGGTCTGCCATCCTAGAGCTGTGCCTTGGGGGCACCAAGGGCAGAGGCTCCAGTTAGAAACCCTGGAAAGAGCCGGGCACGGTGGCACACACCTGTAATCCCAGCACTTGGGAGGCTAAGACAGGAGGACAGCAGGTTCAAGGCCAGCGTAGGCAATTTAGCAAGACCCTGTCTCAAAATTGAAAAAGGTGAGCCAGGCGTGGTGGTGCACTCGTGTAATCCCAGTACTTGGGAGGCTGAGACAGGAGGATGGCGGGTTCGAGGCCAGCCTCAGCTACTTAGTGAAGCTCTCCGCAACTTAGTGAGACCCTGTTTCAAAATAAAAAATAAAAAATAGGGAGAGCTGGGGGTGGTAGCGCACGCTTGTAGTCCCAGCATTTGGGAGGCTGAGACTGGAGGATCCAGGTTTGCGGCCAACCTCAGCTACCTAGCCAGGCCCTCCGCAACTTAGTGAGACCCTGTTTCAAAATAAAGAATAGGCCGGGCGTGGTGGCGCACGCTTGTAATCCCAGCATTCGGGAGGCTGAGACGGGAGGATCCGGGTTCGCGGCCAGCCTCAGCTACCTAGTGAGGCACTCCGCAACTTAGTGAGACTCGGTTTCAAAATAAAGAATAAAAAAATAGGGCTGGGGGTGTAGCTTGGAGGTAGAATGCCCCTGAGTTCAATCCCCAGTACCGCAAAAAATAAATAAAAATAAAGAATAAAAAATAGGGCTGGGGGTGTAGCTCAGAGGTAGAATGCCCCTGGGTTCAATCTCCAGTACCAAAAATCAATCAATCAATAAATCACATAAAAAGGCTGGGGATGTGGCAGAGGCGGAATGTTCCTCGGTTCAATCCCAAGTGCCCCCCACCTCCAACACACACACACACACACACACACACACACACACACACACACACACACACACACACACCTGCGAGAGCCCAGCTACTGCGCTTTGGCTCAGCTGAAGTGGATTTCCTTCTGTCCCCCATCCTGGGCTTTTGTCACTCTGGATATGGGGAGGGAGAGCCTTAGTTACCTGGACTGTCCATCTGAAGCGGGCTGAGGGTTTCAGAGCGAACCCGTGAGCAGAGGAAAAAAGACCAGGAGCGGGGTGCTTTTCAGCACCGCGGACAGCACCCGCTAGCGAGAGCATGTGAACTGCCCTGGTCTCCGTGGACAGGCGCCCTTGGGGTGACACCCCTGCCCTCAGGGAAGGGAAGGAGGAGGCCCACAGGTTATTAACATCTATATCAGCCGGCACCAGTGCCAGACATTAAGACGGTGCTCCATCCTGCCTCGCAAGGTTAAATAGGTGGACCCGGGTCCCAGGCTAGTCAGCGGTAAGGCACAGACTGCTGTCCAAGTTGGCCTGGCTCCAGAATCTCTATCTTTCTTTCTCTATTTCTTCCTTTCTTCCTTTCCTCTCCCTCCCCTCCACTCTCCCTCCCTCCCTCTCTCCCTCTTTCTTTTCTTTCTTTCTTTAGTTGAATCAAGGGGCATTCTATCACAGAATAGAATTTTGAAACAGGCTCTTGCTAAGTTGCTGAAGCCAGCCTCAAGCCTGCAATCCTCCTGTCTCAGCCTTCCACGTACTGCGATTACAAGGGTGCACCACCACACCCGGCAACCTTTCCATTTTTATAATCAGATGGGGGAGTCGCAGGCCTTGCACCCTTGTGGCAAGGGGAACCCAAAGCATCTGCTGGCATCTGCAACCCCGGGGCAGGGCTGTGGCCCATAAGCGCCTCTGGCCATGGAGGCATGAGGTGAAGGCTGGTGAGTGTCCCCAGGAGCCAAGACAGGAGCTGCTGCCGCATCCTGAAAGACCTCCCTGCTCTCAGCTCCTGGAAGGAGACCTGGAACTCACTGCTCTCTCTCTCTCTCTCTCTCTCTCTCTCTCTCTCTCTCTCTCTCTCTCTCTCTCTCCCCCTCTCCTTTCTGCACTTAAAGAACCGACCAGAACTGATAGCTAAATTAAACCTGCTGAGAGCGCCTGTTTAATTGAAAATGCCATCTGTAATTTAAATGTCAGAAGCGGGATGGTTATTACGGCCGCCTTGAAGACTAGGGCTCATTTCACAGTTTCAAAACAGACCAGGAAAAGCAGCAAATGGACCGTGGCCTGCGGCCTCCTGGAGCGATTAATAACTTCTCTGGTCCCGCTGAGCTCCAGCTCCCATCGGGCCCCGCAGAGGGATCTGCCCGGGAGCTGGGAGCTTCGGCTCGGGCTCCAGGACTCAGCCTCCTGCTCCTCTGCACCTTTGCTCCGGCCTCCGAAGTGCAAGGTAGCTCCTGACTCTCTTTTGGGTCTCTGTGGCACCCCTGGGGTGAAATCCCAATCCCTTATCCTGCATTCGAGATCCCTGGAAGGCGAGGCCCTGCCTCCCCGAGCAGCTTCAGCTCCTGCTGCTACCTGCAGTAGACACCCCGAGTGCCCCCGGGCCTTTGCACAGGCCAAACCCTTTGCTTGGAAAGCCATTGCCCTTCTTGCTTGCTTTCTTACGATACTGGGGACCGAGCCCGGGGATGCTCTATCTACCTCTGGGCTACACCCCAGGCCTATTTTATTTTGAAACAGGATCTCACCAAGTTGCCTTAGACCATGAGCGTCCTGTCCCAGCCCTAGCCATTGCTTTTCTGGCCTATCACTTATCAGTAATGACTTAGCTCTGGTGTCACCACCTCCAGGGAGCCAGCCCCACGTGCCCTTGCAGTCCCAAAGTGCTGACCCAGGGCAGGTTGTAGCAGTAAGCTTATCCATTGCTGACTTCCATGGGGCAGGTTGCCCCTGCTCTCCCGAGGGACTGCGACGGTGCCTTGTTCTTCTGCAGACCCGGTGCCCGGCCCTGGGCGAGCCCCGGAGCTAGCATTTATTGAGCACCTTCTATGTCAGGCACTGTTATTAGTCCCAGCTGAGAGGGGCACGGAGAGGAACTTGTCCCAAGCTGCACGGGGACCAGTGGCAGAGCTAGGATTGGGATGAAGGCAGTCTATCTCCAGAGGCCAGACTCTTACCCACGCTGCTATGGTCCCTCCCTCAGGGCCCTTGGCTTGGAGGGTATTTATTCATTGAGCACACAAAGGGTGTTCTGGTCCCTAGCTGGGGAGGAATTGCCCTAACAGAACAATTGGTACAAAAACCGCAAGGAGTTAAGCCCGCTCCCAGGTTATCGGGCGCCTCAGGCTGAACCCTCAACCATGAGGCCCCAATAAAGACGCTGCCTGAATGTTGCTGGTTCGAACCTCTCTTTATTATCTCTCTCTCTCTCTCTCTGGGATCAAGGGCACTACACAAGCAGTAACAAACACAGCACAGAAGCCGTCTCTCCAAATAGTGCCTTTCCAACAGACTCCCAATAACCCCTCTCTCTAGCAATCCACCTTCCACTAGCAACCCACAACTTTTCCTCCCAGAACTTCCCCAGCAACCCACTCCAGTCTTTTCCCAACAACAACTCTTTCCCCAGCGACAACAACAACCACAACTCTCTCTTGGGCGAGAGGTGGAGGCTCTTAAAGCCACACAGGGCCTAAGCCACCAGGCGTCTCATACAGCTCTCACCTGGGCCGGCCACGAGCCGGGCGTGCTGGTGCACGCGCTCTGGCGTGGGGCAGCTCCAGAATGTTTACCACCTGCAGCCGCTTCTGGCACTCTGCCAGGCGCCATCTAGAGGCGAGGTCCAGCTGGCCAGACTAGGCCCCCGACACCAGGTGAACTTCCTGCTCCGGGGACCAGGTCCTGGGGCCTCCTGCTTGCACAGAAGGAGATTTTCAAGAGGGTCTCCAAGCCAGGAGCATCATGCCTGTAACCCCGGCTACTCAGGAGGCTGAGGCAGGAGGATTGCAAATTTGAGGCCGGCCTGGGCAACTTAGTGAGATCCTGTCTTGGAATAAAAACTAAAAAGGGCTGGGGGTAGCCGGGCGTGGTGGCGCATGCTTCTAATCCCAGCATTCGGGAGGCTGAGACCGGAGGATCCGGGTTCGCGGTCAGCCTCAGCTACCTAGTGAGGCCCTCTGCAACTTAGTGAGACCTGGTTTCAAAATAAAGAATAAAAAATAGGGCTGGGGGTGTAGCTTGGAGGTAGAATGCCCCTGAGTTCAATCCCCAGTACCGAAAAAAAAAAGGGTTGGGGGTGCAGCTCAGTGGTAGAATGCCCTTGGGTTCAACCCCTAATATGGCCAAAAAAAAAAAAAAAAAAAAAAAGAGTAGGTCCCAAGGCCTGCAGAGCTTCCGGGGGGCCCTTGTCTCCTCTTCTGCCCCTCCCTAGACAGCTCTCTGTCTGCTCTGGGCTCTGCTGGCGACCCCCCCCCCCAAGTTGCACTCCATGAAGCAGAGGGGTGCAGAAGGAAGACCATGGCTGGTGCCCCCACCTGTTACTCTGCAGGGATGTATCTCTCAGACTGCAGTATCTTCATCTCCGAAATGGAGTCAGATAACACCCAACTCGGAGAGTGAAGGATTAAATGAGGTCGTGGAGGTGCAGGGCTTAGCAGAGGCGGGCAGCAAAGGCTTGAGGTCTGATAGCTCTAACATCCATCCATCCATCCATCCATTCATTCATTCTTTTTTTTTTTTTTTTTTGCAGTACTGGGGATTGAACTCAGGGGCATTCTACCTCCGAGCTATACCCCCAGCCCTATTTTTTATTCTTTATTTTGAAACTGAGTCTCACTAAGTTGCGGAGTGCCTCACTAGGTAGATGAGGTTGGCCGCGAACCTGGATCCTCCGGTCTCAGCCTCCCGAATGCTGGGATTACAAGCGTGCGCCACCACGCCCGGCTCTCATTCATTCATTCATTCCTATCTTCTCAGCCCAGATCCAGGGGGTAGGAGATGGTGTATCCCTGCATCCCCAAATTCCAGCTCGGGGCATTTTACACTGTGTATGGAAGGAGGCCTCCAAGATCACAGTTTTGTTCTATGCCTGGTCCTGCACCCTTGCATCTCCCTCCTCGGCCCCCTGACCTCTCTTCTCTGGGGTCATCTTGGGGCCATTTATTCCCTCAGCTGAGAGAAAAACAAGGAAACTCACTCCTAATTAGGCGGGTTTCCATCTCCCCAGGTCTGCACTCCTTGCGTGTTCTCGACTTGTTAGAGGAAATCGTAGATCGACTTTGGTATTGATTTGCATAATTCAGATATAATTAGGAGAGCGATTTGCCGGAGCGCCAGGCGGCGGGGCTGGCCGAGCTGAGTCCCGCTGACCTTGGAGAGAGTTTGGAGCTGGGACTTGGTTACCGAGTTGGCGGCTCCTGTCCTCTGCACAGGCCTGTGGACGCTGGTCCCCAGGACTTTTCTCCTCTCTGAGGTTTCTAGGCAACAGGAAAGAAAGCCTCCTCGCCCCACAGTATCTCCTAGTCGGTCCCGGCATCTGGAATTCTGGCCACGAGCTATCCCACAGGGCCTGCTGGGATGCAGAGAAACATTACACTGTCCTGGGGGGTCAGTGGACACGGGGGGGGGTGTCGCTGTGATTACAATGCCCAGCATTTGGAGCAAGGACAAGCACTTTGTTGCTTTGACAGCAGGAGGAATAGGCAAAAAAAAAAAAAAAAAAAAAAGCAGTGTTCAAGCTCAAAGCAAGAGACTAGAAATTAGTGTGGCCCAGTGAATTATATCGCTGCTGCGGTGAGACACCGTGATTTGTCCTTGGAAAGACTGGAGCTTTCGGGGCCGAGGAGGAGACGGGCGTGCACACCCGCGCCTGCTCTGTTCTGTAGCCATTTCTTCATTACTTTTATTTATTCATCGAGTCGTTGCGCAAATATTTATTGAAAGGCTATTGTGTGCCAGGCAAATAGGAAAGAATTAGGTGTTAAAGTTGGGGAAACAGGTGTAATCTATTATCATTGTTATGAAATGGGGTTCCCGCTCGCCCCAGCCTGCAGGACAGAACTGGGTCTGGGATTTGATATCTGAGGATGGGGGGGTGGTTACCTGCAGACTCTGGGGAGGGCTAGGACTCCGAAGACCGAAGACAGTGCAGCGCCTCGGCCGCTTTGTGCCTCTGCACCCCGCATGGGAGCTGCTTCTGTCCCCGGAAGGCTATTGACAGTCCTGGGGCTGGGGACATTCCCATGCACAGTGACCGTGCTGGGATGGGGTCAGGCGAGCTTCGTAAGAAGTGGGTGGATGGGCAGAGTTTCTCCCTGTGCCCCACCCTGCCCCCGTGTGCCCCTCGTCCCTCCGCACGGCCCCCGCACACGGCCATCGCCGGAAGCCACATCCAGTTTCCCCCGGGGAGCAATCTCCAGCCCACTGATGTACTCGTAAGCTGTCACCGCGGCCACTGAATAATAAGGCCTCTTCCTGCAGAAGGGCTAGCAGAGGCTGAGCTGGGCGGGCCAGGGCAGGTGCTATTTATTTCCCGGGCATCCGCTGCCATGAATCACAGGCCTGTCTCTAACTTGCTCTCACACTTGCAGCACAGGCCCCAAGATGCGTCCCCGCGCCCCAGGGGTCGGCTGCCTGGCGATTCATTCCAGGGCGGTTCAGGCTGCCTGTCGGGGAGGTACGAGCGTGGAAGGGGGGTGGTTGGGGGTGCTGAGAGGGGAGGAGCCACCATCCTGCATTTGGGGAGGACTCTGACTCATTTGTTCATTCTTTCATTCATTCATTTGGTAAACATTCATTGCTGTTTCCTGGGCTGGGGACGGAGAGCGTAGCTTTGTCCCCATCCTTGGGAGCTTACGCAGGGTCCCTTTTCCCCTTTTCTATCTGTCTGCCATTGCCTGGTAGGTGAGACTGTTCTGAGCCCTGGCTGGGGGCGGGAAGAGGTTCTTAGGTCTCTGTCCTCCCCTCTCCCGCCCCATTCCGCCCCTGCTAGGATGGTTAAACAAGACGTTCAGTGCCTACATGCCTGGACCTTTCCCTTTTTGTCCCAGGATCCCTGGACTTTCCTTGGGCAGAAGCAGGAAGCGCTCACTGGCCGAGCGCCGGACCTTGGCTGGCCTTCCTGTCAGCCACTGCCAGGATCTAATTAATCGATTAATTAGGTACCAGGTGCATTCTATCTCCGAGCTATAACCCCAGCCCTATTTACTCATTTGTTTATTTATATGTTGAAACAGGGTCTTGCTAGGTTGCTGAGGGCCTCGCTAAGTGGCTGAGACTGACCTCAAGCCTGCGATCTTCCTGTCTCGGCCTCCCAAGTAGTAGGATTACAGGTGTGCGCTACTGCGCTCAGCCTGTGGCTTAATTTAATCCCCACGTGACAGACGAGGAAATCTGTCCAGGGTTACCCGAAGCAGTGGTGAATGGCAGCAGACTTGTATCAGTTTGCATCTCTCCACTGCAGGCTTTGATGATGCCGGGTTGGTGGCTTGAAGTTGGCCGTGGTGGGAATGTTTGCAGCATGGAAATTAGCAGATGCTGCAGATCTGGGCATTTCTCCTCTGGAGAGCTGGTTGTTAAGCACGTGCCAGCACACCAAGGCACTTGAATTTTTGTAGGTATATGTGTGTGGTATTGGGGATTGAACCTACTGAGCTACATTCCCACGCAATCCACCCCTCCTTTTTTTGGTATTGGGGATGGGACCCAGGGGCATTCTGCCTCTGAGCTACACCTCCAGTCCTATTTTCCTTCCTTCCTTCCTTCCTTCCTTCCTTCCTTCCTTCCTTCCTTCCTTCCTTCCTTCCTTCCTTTCTGTACTGGGAATTGAGCCTAGGGGCATTCTACCTCCGAGCTACACCACTAGTCCTATCTTTTATTCTTTTTTTTTTTTTTTTTTTTTTTTTTTGTGGTACTGGGGATTGAACTCAGGGGCATTCTACCTCCGAGCTATACCCCCAGCCCTATTTTTTATTCTTTATTTTGAAACCAGGTCTCACTAAGTTGCGGAGTGTCTCACTACATAGCTGAGGCTGGCCTCGAACCCGTATCCTCTGGTCTCAGCCTCCCGAATGCTGGGATTACAAGTGTGCGCCACCACGCCCAGCTCTTATTCTTTGTTTTTTTGAAACAGGTTCTCACTAAGTTCTGGAGAGCCTCACTAGGTAGCTGAGGCTGGCTGTGAATACAGATCCTACAGTCTCAGCCTCCCAAGTACTGGAATTACAAGTGTGCTCCACCACGCCCGGCTTATTCTTTATTTTAAAACAAGGTCTCACTAAGTTGAGGAGTGACTCACTAAGTAGCTGAGGCTGGCCTCGAACCTGGGATCCTCCTATCTCAGTCTCCCAAGTGCTGGGATTACAAGTGTGCTCTACCACGCCTGGCTACCCTCCCCCCCTTTTAAAAATCTGAGATAGAGAACCAGGCATGGTGGACCACACTTGTTTTTTTTTTTTTTTTTTTTTTTTTTTTTT
>PVLC010006240.1:15781-70745 GCA_004027655.1 Graphiurus murinus | reverse complement strand
AAAAAAAAAAAAAAAAAAAAAAAAAGAATCCACTAATGATGCCAGGCGTGGTGGCTCACGCTTGTAATCCCAGTACTTGGGAGGCTGAGACTGGAGGATCGGGGTTTGTGGCCAGCCTCAGCTACTTAGTGAGGCCCTCCACAACTTAGTGAGACCCTGTTTCAAAATAAAGTATTAAAAAAATGGGGTTGGGGTTGTAGCTTGGAGGTAGAATGCCCCTGGGTTCAATCTCCAGTACCACACACACAAAAAAGAATCCACTAATGAAACTAGAGACGACTTTTTCCCCCTGAACAATGAGCTGCAAGGTAAAAAAAAAAAAAAAGAGAGAGAAAAGCCCTGGCTTCCACTTCCTCCTCCGTGCCCCAGGCTGACCAGTGAAGGTGGGCTGATGGGCATGGAACAGAGCCACCTGCCACAGTCTTTCCTTCCAGAGACTCCCCGTGCCCAGATCTGACATGCAATCAAAGCCCAATCACAACACTTCTCAGAAATAACAGGGTCTTCTAGGCCTCTCTGGAAGCAGCCGAATGAGTGACTCAAATCGCCAGGCCAACGCCTGGCAGTTATCTCCCCCTTCTGTGCGTTCCCCCTCCTCCTACTGCAGGAGAGCCTGTGAGCCTTTCCAGGCTCTCACTTACATGCTCCAGAGGGCCTCAGAAAGAGTAACAATTTCCCTGTCACCTCTCAAGGGCCTGCCACTCCTTCCCTCACAGTCATTGGTGCATGTCCTGCAAGGACTAGAACTGCCTCTTCTTGGCTCTGTTGGTTACAGGACTACAGGATGGAGAAGTAGCAGCCCCCTGCCCTAAGGGTTCTCCTGGGGTGCGGATGGCTCCTTCTTAAATCCTCCATGCTTGGAAATTAAGGTTGCTGATGCAACTATACAAATCTTACTGCTCATCATCAGAAAAATAAGACCTTCTTTACCATTGGAAAAATGCCCAGAATAAGCATCATTAGGATGAATTAGGGCACTGCCCAGGGACAAACTCCTGGTGAATAAAATGAGCTGAAGGGGAAGTGAAATAAGGGATGGGGGTGAGAGTGCAGCCCCCCATGTTGCCAAGAAGCAGGCAGAAAACTAGGGGCAAGAAAATAGGGAGGGTGGAGCCATGGTATGCTGGCTGATGTTTGCCTTTTGTTTTTTGATACTGGGAATTGAACCCAGGGGCATTGGACCTCTACCCCTAGCTCTTTTTTATTTTGAAATAGAGTCTTGCTAAGTTGCTGAGGGTCTTTCTAAATGGTTGAGGCTGGCCTTCCTGAGGAAAAAACAGTCCAATCCTGATTTGTAGCATTTATCCATTTTCAGTTTTCATGGTATAAATACTCTCACCGTGGCTGACTTGGAGCAACTGAGGTGAGGTCCTCCAGCATGCCACTGGCTGGGCCAAGGTGTGTAGTCCATGGCGGGGGTGTGAAGAGGGAACTGCAGGCTCCCAAGTAAGAGCTGCCAAAGCTCAGGCCTGCTCCTCTCCACACACGCTGGGATCCTTTGGCATAAACTTACGCTTTGGGATTGGCCCACTGTTTTGCTATTTGTATGTGCTCAGCTGGCTTATGTTTATTGTTAATGTTTCTTCCTGAAATGCTCGGTGAGCAGCTTATGCTACAGGGAAACTAGGAGATGCGGTTTTGTGGCCTGGGGCAGCAGACCATGCCCAGGGTCCAGGGTCCAGGCAGGCAGAAGAGAGGTGCAAGTCCCCAGAGCTCTGCTCTGCCACTTTCTAGCCAACCGTCCACTCCTATGTTGGGTTTCTCACTCATCTTGTCCTGATGTAGCTACACACATACTTTAGAAGACATGGGGGTGGGGGGGTGTTACAGCTTCTCCTGGGGCTAAAATGAAGTTTTAGCAGTGCATGTTTATGGCACTGCCTCCCCAGGCTGGATTTTATATGTGCTTCTAAGTAGCAAAGAGATCCAATGCCTGGGGTAGAAGAGCATTGATTGAAGGTTCTGGTCTACTTCAATGGTTCTGTCTTGCCTACATGTTGGAAAAAGAGTCTGGGGAGTTTTAGAAAGTCACAAATCCTGAATTCCACTATTAGAGATTCTGATTTCCTTGGCATGGGATGTGTTCTGGACAAGGTCTTTAAAAGCTTGCAGGCTGAGCCAGGCATGATGGCACACGCTTGTAATCCCAGTACTTGGGAGGCGGAGACCTGAGGATCTGGGTTCACAGCCAGCCTCAGCTCCTTAGTGAGGCACTCCACAACTTAGTGAGGCCTTGTTTCAAAAATAAAGAATAAAAAAATAGGACTGGGGGTGTAGTTTGGAGGTAGAATGCCCCTGGGTTAAATCCCCAGTACCGGAAAAAAAAAAAAATGCTGGCAGGCTGATTTGAATGTACAGCTAGTTTAAGCATCATTGGTCTTCTCCATGAGGATCACTGAGGAAATACTTGCAGATCACTTTTATGCAAGAACGCTGCTCTGCTGCTGGCTGTGGAGGACTGAGCTGACAGGAACTGTCAGGATGAGGCTGATGGCTTATGGGACCTCAGCAAAACTGCCTCGTTACCTTACACATTTCTCTCCCCAAGGGAGTTTCCTTCCAATCAGAGTTATGCACTTCTGCCATAACCCTCCTGCAGCTCTCTATCTTCCTATGGTTCATGTGTAAAACTCTTGTCTCCCTGTGCAAAACATTGTGCTGAATAGCTAGAGCTCTGGAGTCGGATTGCTTCGTTTGAGATCCTGGTTCTGCCCACACTGCATGATCTTGGCCAAGTTCTTCAACTTGTAGTGAGGATTAAACCATGTAGTGAGGATTAAACAAGAGCATCCTTGAAAAGAGCTTAGAGAAAAGCTGGGCAGGAATTAGACAGTCACTGAAAACCAGTTAATGTAGCCCAAGATGCCAGGAACCTGCAAGAGCAGGACTTGTGATTTTTTTCAACTTTGTGTCTCAGCTCAGTGCCTGGCACAATTAGGACACTCAGCCTTAAACCCACATCCATGCCTCCCTAAGCCTCTTACACCCTGATTACAAGTATCTTTTCCTGGCTGGGCTTGGAGACCAGAGCATTAAGCTGCTCTCTAGCAGTCTAGACAGAGCCAGGGATAGGAGGTATTGGAGACTGGAGGGTGAATGGAGCTTGGAGGTGTTTTGTTGTGTTTTAAACAAGTGTCAAAGAACTTCTCGATGTTTGCCTGTGCGCTGCCAGCAGACTAACAGTCCCCTGGGGAATTAGAGATTTTGGTTCATCAGCCTTCACCACACAGTGGTTGGCACAGAGAATACCATCTGGGCAGAGACTAGGTATGTGACATGTCTTCTTCCCAGGCACCAGGTTGCTAGTGCCCTGCTGACAAATATGTGTGGGACAGCAGCTGCAAGCAGGAGCCACTATCAACCTGGAGCCTTGGGACCACATCTAATTTGCACTAATTGCTGTGGAAGCCTGTTTGTTTACTCTAAACCTCTCTCTCCACATGGTTGCACAATCAGCAGGCGCTCTGCACTGTGCATCTAATGAGGCTTCCCCACCACATGTTTGTTGGCCCAATGGATGCTTGCACCAAATACCTGATGCCTGCAGGCACAACTCAGGGCTCTGTAGGTACTAGTCTGGTGAGTACAGTGCAGAGGGCATGAGTCTGCAGTGCACACAGGTGGCTACCACCTTAGAGGCCAAATCATCCTTCCCTGGGTCCTGGGATGCTTAGCACACAGGGATCAGGGTAAGGCTCAGAGCCTGGGAAGCTGGCTGTGCTCAGGAGGAAATTCCAACCCCATGTCCAGGAAGGAGGAGACTCCATTTCCACCGAAGACAGGCCTGGAGCCCCATATCCAGGGGCAGAGAGAAGTGGCATGGTTTGGTTTGGATTTGTCTTCCAGATGTGCCAGCCAGAGGGTCCCTATCTAGTCAAATGCTTGCCAGGCTTGAAGGCTGTGCATCATAACTGCTGCTTCTTCTCAGATGCTAAATGACCATTTCAAATCCCTTTTATATATTAGGTGAGGAAGAAAGGGCTAGGACTAACTCTTCCTATTTTTCAGATGAGGAGGTGTTTTCAGTTCCATGACTTCACACTGATAGTTAAGTGTAAGCTGGGACCCAAATATAGATCGTCAGGTTGCCATGCAGCATCCTTTCCACCATTTTTAAAGTGGTAAGTGGGAAATCCCTCAACTACAAATTACCTCTTTGGCAGAAATGATCTGGCTCCCCTCGGTGAGCCAAATGGGACTTGAGAGTTGGACCAGAAATGGCAGAGCAGTATGCTTCCAGGTATGGGGAGGGGAAGGGGAGGAGAAGGGCCACAGTTCTGCCAGGGCTGGCCAGTCCGAATCCTTCAGAAGAGCAACAGTGGCAAACCTTCCCCAGCCAGCTGATCCTACCCTGCACCCTATGACCTGGAAGTCAGCCTCCATCCACCCCCTAAGCAGTATCTTCTGCTTCCTGTATCCTGCTGGGTAGAAGCAAGAAGTGGCCTGGCAGGCGGGAGGGCAAGGAGTGAGGCAGAGGTGGGGCAGGCAGTGTGCAGCTAGGGTCCAGGTGGACTGAGCAGCAGGGGACCAGCAGGTGGTAGGAGGTGGTTGCAGGAAGCCTGACCCCAGTCCTGAGTCTGGGGGTGGAACTGCTCCCCCACCCTGCAGAGGAGGGAGTGGATGTTTGCAGATGGGACTCAGCTTGCTCGGGTTGGTGACATGTGTGTGTGGGCTTAGACCTATGCCTGTCCTGCTACAAAGCTCTGAGAAGCCTGGGGAGGAAAGTGGCTGGGCAAGAGTCAACTGAGTGAAGATGGACTCAGAGGCTTTTACCCTGTAGAGGGTGCAGCCCATCAGGAGAAGAGCAGAAGGAGGCAGGAAAGGAGGGTTCCCTGACCTCTGCTTTTGCATCACCTTGGGTGAGTGGGGTTCTCCCTTCTGGTGCCATCCCTGGAGAAGACCAGCAGACAGGCCCAGGGGACACTGAGAAGCCTTGTTACCTGTGGTTCAAGCTCAGGGGAAGGCCCAGGGGAGGATCTGAGGGCAGGCTGGGAGATTTGAAGGCTTCCTCTCTGCCACTATCTAGCCTGGCAGGAGGCAGGGCTCTGGGCATGGCCATTCAGAATCCTCCAGAGAAGCAACCTTCCCTAGCCAACTGTCCCAGGAACCAAGATTCTCTATTTCCTGCTACCCCCATTCTCCCGAGGGCTGGCGGGTCTGCTGGGTGGCCAGCATACTGGACCTCTCAGAGGCCTTGAGGCCATGGCTCAGTCTACCTTTAACCTGAGATCTGCTTGGGAGAGGGTCCCACAACACCTGGCATCTTTGACCAACCAGGACCAGGGTCTGGCTAAACCCCAAGGGTCACAAAGTAGAAACAGTGCAGCTCAAAAGATGCAATGAGCCAGATGTTTGTAGTTCTAAGCAGAGGCTGCCGACCAATCGGCTAGGGGTGCTAGAGGCTACAGAGCACAATTCACGCACGGCCATGGGGGGAGGGAGAGGAGGGCAAGACACCAGTTTCTCTGCTTTGACTTTCTTAAGAGCTGACAGACTTATATGGCAGGCAGGAAGCTCCAGGAAGAAGCACGTTTGTTTGCTTTTGCTAATCATCCCATCATAAAATGTCAGCTACCAATGTGACCACACCAAGGGGACTCTGGCCAGGGGAAGCCCAACCCTCCAGCGCTACAAGTCAAACAGTTGTCAGGGCCTAGCGAGCATGTGGCATCCCTCATCTGCTTCTCTCTACAGTCACAGAAATTTTGATTCTGGAAGTGTGAGGAAAGAACCCTGGAATCTGCATTTTTAACTGGTACTCCAGAGGCATTGGGCTATGGGCTCCCAGGAGTATTCATCCTCAGTTCTGTACCTGGAAGGAACAGTTCTGCTTGGGAGGAGGATGGTGAGGCCATAAACAGAGTGAGCTGCCATGAGGTGCTGCTGTTTGAGGAAAATGCTCTGAACTAGCTCTTTTCTGTTATGCACAGGAATCACCTGGGGATCTTGTTCAGGTGCAGATTCTGATTCAGGAGGCAGAGACTGAGGTTCTGAATTTCTCTCAAGCTCCCAAGGGATGCTCATGCTGCTGACCTATGGGTGATAGCTTGAGAAATGAGAGCCCAAGCAGGGATCCTCAAATTTCAGCGTGCATCCGAATTACCTGGAGAGGGAAGCAACTTGTTAACAGACTGTTCACTTGAGTTTTGGATTGAGTAGGTCTGAGGGTAAGGGCTGTGACTGTGCATTTCTAGCCTGTTCTCTGCTGCTGCTGCTGGTCCTGGAACTTCACGTTGAGAAATATTGGCTAGCATAGTAAGTGACACAGTACAAGGGAATAATGAAGCAAAGACAGTCGAAAGCAGCCCTACACAGCACAGATGCTTCTGTTTTAAGTGCTGTTTCTGTTTATTAAATTCTTAAGAAGGACTTGTTTTCCTATGAACTTCTGCTCCCTCTGGAACATGGTGGGTGCATAGAGGCAAGAAAAATAGAGAATAGTTGGTTACAGAAAGTTAAATCTTTGCTTAAGTGAAATAGTCCCCTGCTTAGCAAAATGAAGTATTCTGAATATGTGATTTTCTCTTCACCCCCACATGTTCCAGCAGTGAATTGCTATGCAGCATCAAGTACTTATGGACAAGTGGGGGGACTTAATGATGTCCCTGTGCCAGCCTTCAAGTATGTATGTTGGCTCCTGGGATGAAAGAGCTGGCCTGCACAAGATGGGTGGCCCATCACCGCTCTGTGCCATTGCTCATGGTCAGACTGAATATCTCACTACCCCAGAGACCCTCCCTACATCCTTCCAGGAGCCTCATCCCACAAGGACACATGGACAGCCAGCCTCTCTCTGGCACGTCTGACCTGCCCTGCCTGTCCCCTCTAGCAGTCTAACATTTGTTCACATCAACATCTGTAGGCAACTTGAGGTCAGAATTTGCAGCTCATTCGATTTTGTAGTCCCCACTTCCCCAGAGACTGTACTTCCCCGAGCAGTTGTATTTCTAAATACTTAAAAACTTCCACATCCAGTCAGTCCTCCATGTCCATGTGTTCTGCATCCAAAGATTCAACCAGAAAGTCAGGCATGGTGGAGCACACTTGTAATACCAGTACTTGGGAGGCTGAGATAGGAGGATCACAGATTCAAGGACAGCCTCAGCAAGTAGTGGGACTCATTAACCTAGTGAGACCCTGTTTCAAAATAAAAATAAAATAGGGCTGGATGTGTAGCTCAGAGGTAGAATGCTGCTGGGTTCACTCCCCAGTGGCATGCACACGCATGAGCACACGTGCGTGCGCGCGCGCGCGCACACACACACACACACACACACACACACACAAATTCAACCAACCACAGATAAAAAATATTCAGAAAAAAAAATTGCGTCTGTACTGAGCACAGTGTACAGACCTTTTCCCTTTTCATTAGTTCCTAAACAATGCAGTACAACAACTATGTACATAGCATTTACATTGAATTAGGTATTACAAGTAGTCTACAGATGATTCAAAGTGTATGGAGGCTGGATGTGGTGGGGCACACCTGTGATCCCAGTATTCAGGAGGCTGAGATAGGAGGGTCGAAGGTTCATGGACAGCTGCAGCAAGTAGTGAGACTCTTATCAACCTAGGGAGACTCTGTTCCCAAATAAGAAATAAAATCGGGCTGGTGGTGTAGCTCAAAGGTAGAATGCCTCTGAGTTCAACCCCTAGTACCACACACACAAAAAATAAATGAATAAAAATAAAGCATATGGGAGGGTTGGCATAAGTTATATGCAAATACTTCCATTTTATTTTATTTTTTATGGTACTGGGAATTGAACGCAGGGGCATTCTACCTCTAAGCTACACCCCTGGCCCTATTTTTTATTCTTTATTTTGAAATGGGGTCTCACTAAGTTGCAGACGGCCTCACTAAGTAGCCAAGGCTGGCCGCAAACCCGGATCCTCCGGTCTCAGCCTCCCAAGTACTGGGATTACAAGTGTGCACCACCATGCCTGGCTTAAATACTTCCATTTTATATGAGGAACTTGAGCATCCGTACATTTTGGTAACCTCCAGGGTCTTGGAAACAATCCTCTGTAGATATGTAGGGGTAATGGTATCATTCTGGTTTGGAAAATATAGGGACCATCTCATATCCTAGAAACTTGTAAATGACTATTGTCTGAACAAATACTCTAAGCTAGAAACCCTTTTCTCTGTCTTAGGAATGTCCAGAGCAAACAACCATGTCCTGAAAGGCCAATCCCCAAGGACTCATCTGTGTGGGAGGCATCTGCTGCTGTGTGTGTCTGTCAGGACCTGCTTGGAGAAAGAAGAGGAACCTTGATCTGCTTTGTTTTCTGTTCATCTGAACTAGCCCGGGACCTTCAGACTCAGAGAATTTGGCCACATAGAGAGAACAAAAGGAAGGACTTCCAGATAGAGAACACAGGCCATGTAGGGTGGGGGGCAGGGGGATGAGAGGAAGGAAGACTGGTGTGTTTGGAGCATGAGCTGAGGAGGACAGGTGACTAGGCTGGTAGAGAGCAAACCCCCAGATCTCTACGAGACAGTATATAGGAGTATTCTGATATTTCCCCACCATGACCCACAGTCAGAACTACAATTTTTCATTTATGACCCAGAATCTCTACCTGTGTGTACACATAGTACAACTGAAATTAAAAGGCACAAATGGTAATTACCACACCGTGTGTGATGTACCCTGGCATTTTCTACTCTATTTTATTCCATTTAGAAATTGATGATCTCAACCCACTAATTTGACATTACAATTCATCATAGCCTTCAACTTGATATAATCCATCCTCTTGTGTTGCAATTATTTTAGAGGAATTTCCAGGCTTTGAAATTCACCCTCTACGTGGTGCTCCCAACCGAGTACCTGCTGTATGTCAGATGCTATGTTCAATGCCGGTGGGGGTGGGAAGCAAGTGGTTCCAGAGAGGAGAGGACATGACCTCCTCAAGGTCAGAGAAGGGCCACACACATTGACCAGAGGGCTGACTACACAAGGCAGCAGTGGCAAGGGCCACCACATGCTCTTACACAGTAAGAGAGCTGAGGGCATTCAGCCACCAGTGAACACCAAGGACAGGCTTCGCCACCTCCCGGGGTCTCAGAAAACAGACAGAAGTGTCTCTGTCCCCCTCAGCCTACATGCCCTGTGGAGGTCTCAGCCGGCTCTTCCCACAGAATGGAACACTCATTCCTCATCTCCCCCCAAAACAGCTCAAAGTGTGGAGGAAGAGCAGGTGGTGTGGCTGTGTGGGCACAAGAGGGTGTCTGGGTTGATCCTGGCAGCTCCGGGTATGGTGGGTCTCCAGGTCTTCCGAGAGCTGTCCAAAGGCACCTTTGGGGGGGGGTCCCTTGGATGGCGTCCTTCCAGTGCACTTGGGGGCCTGTTTCACGGCTGTCTGTTCTCTACTTACTGCACTAAAGCGCTAAGGCAACTCATGCATATCAAAGTTACTTCTCGTAAAAATTTTGTGTTTTGTTGTTTTTTTTTTTCACACTCTAAGGAAAAGATAAGTCGATCTGAAGTCATCCCAAGCTCTGCTATAATTATCTTAATAGGATCCTGCAGGACATCAGCTACAACCAGATAACAGGGCAAAGCTATTTCCATAATGAAGGGTGTGCAGCCCTGGCCTTTACTGTGATTACACCCCGGCCCTGCAGCCTGCCCTGGCTGCTCGATTCCCTCCCACTGGGCTATGAAGGGTGTAGTGTGGCCCTCCTGGTTTGGGAGTGGAGAAGCCACCCAAGTAACCAGAATAGATCAGGGAGAAGCAGAAGTGAGGAGACTTCAGCACAGCAAGGAAACATGGCTGCCTCCATATTCCTCCTCTCTTGAGGCAGGGGAGGGGGCAGGGAGAACAAGCAAGGTCTCCTGCAGTGGAGTGGCCTCCCTGGGGTCAGTCAAGCACCTCTGGGAGTAACTGTTGCTTGGGGAAAACCAGGGCCTCTACTGGACAGGGCCAGCTGCCCCATCCCCTGCCTTAGCATCTCTGTATCCCCCAGACCTGGCCCAGGCTGGGCTGCAGGAGTCTCTGTCACAGGCTGGACTGACCGAAAAACAGCCTAGTTACTGATCTCGTTTATCTGGCCAGGTGTGTGATAGGCACTTGACCACAAAGGCTCAGCAGATCTCTTTGAGCCTCAGTTTCTGCATCTGTCAAGTGGGGACAATCAGCCTGTAGATGTGTAACTGCACCTAAGTGTTCTTGGTAAGCTGTAAGATGCTTCCACATGCAAAGAGTTATTGTTGTCACTCTGCAGAATGGTGGAAACATCTATATGCAACAGTGAGCCAAAGCTGCCTGTCTGTAGCTGCTGAGGGACATTAACAGTCTTGTGGGAGGGGAAGCATTAGGAGGTCTGCCCCCAGTGCTGCCCACTTCAGTGAAATTCACTTTGTGAGCTGCAGCCAGCACAGATGCCCATTCCATCTGTTCCCTTGCTCAGGGGAGAGCCTCCTTCTCATCTCTGATCACCCTCTGGGGGTCAAGGCTGAGAGAGCTGCTGTGAGTCTTTCGAGGCCAGAGTCAGGAAGTGGGGATGCCAAAGCATCCCCACTTGTCCTGATCCTCCTGCCTACTGGCAACAAGCTCAGCTCTGGTCTTGGCACTGACGACAGTAGCCCTTGCTTCATTACTGCCCTATTTGGATACCCAGCAGAAGGAAGCAGAGGCACAGAAGGGCCTCCATGAGTGAGAGGCAGAAGATGAAAGACCAGGCAGGGTGGGCCCAGCCAGGACTGCAGGGACCGAAAGGCTCAGCAGCCAGCGCTTAGGTGGTCAGGGCAGGATGGAAGGGAGCGCCTCACTTCTGGGCATGCTTATAGACTGCACAGAAGCCCACGTGGCTGGAGAGCCAAGGGCAAGCCACTCAGGGACAGCGGCCGTGGGAGCGCAAGACTGAACCAGACCCCGTGCCCAAGGGCTCCCCAGAGGCCAGGCAAGGGAGCCCTATCCCAGACACAGGACTAAAACTTATAATTATGTATTTTCCTTTCGGGAACTTCTGCAGTCTCCCTGTGCAACCTGATGCTCTCTCATGATGCCTTTGAGCTTCAGTTTACTCATCTGATAAACAATAGACCGAGATGGTATAACCCAGTAATCCCAGTACTTCGGAGGCTGAGAGTCCTGTCTGAGGTTGAGACAGTAGGTCCAAGGCCAGCAGTGCACGGTAACTTAGACCCTGTTTCGAAAATAAAAAATAAAATAGAGCTGGGTGTGGTGGCACATGCTTGTAATCCTAGTACTTGAGAGGCTGAGACAGGAGGATTGCAGGTTGGTGGCTAGCCTCAGCAACAGAGTGAGGCCATTCACAACTTAGTGAGACCCTGTTTCAAAATACAAAATAAAATAGGGCTGGGGGTGTAGCTCAGAGGTAGAATGCCCCTGGGTCTAAGGCCTAGAACTACAAAACAAAACAAAACAAAAAAAGACCCAGAACCTCAAAGGTTGGTTTGTCCCACTTTCCACTCAGCCAGACTGGAGTCCTGCTTACAGCAGCCCTGATGGACAAGAACTCAACACCACATGAGGCAGGCTGTTTCCCATCAGTCCACCCCACTCAAAAACCCTAGCTTTTAATCAAATGACATAATGACTGTAAAAGGACTTATGAAAGGAAGAACAAAATTGAGGGGGATTAGAATTAACACTAGTGACATTAGAACAGCATTAATGGTAGAGGTAAAGGGAGAGGGTGAAGCAGGGACAAGGCAACTAAAAGAGGGAGCCGAGGAGGAGAGGACACAGAGAGACCCAGGAAGCGCCCAGTTCCCTTTGGGGAGAGCAGACTGCTAGCTAGCCAGAGAGGACACTCAGTTCTGCGGGGTCCTGATGAGCCAGAGAGGTGCATGACTGCTGCAAGAGACAAGAGGGCCCACTCCCGAACCTCAGCAGAACTAACCCCCTGTGCTGCTGTTTGCAGAAGGCACATAGCCAACACCTTCGTTCCCTGGTGGTAGGGCCCTGGGAGGCTGGGCTGGCAGAGAGGATCACATTTATTCTGGGAGCCACAGAGAGGCTGCCCTGGACACACCTGCCAGTGGTCCCTGCTTAACCACAGAGAAGAGCTCACTTCGAAGGCAGGGGAGTCAGGTGTAATTGTATAAAGGGTCACAGCTGAAGGGTCTTGAAGACAGTGTAGGCTGGCAGAGGCCCAAAGAGGGAGAGCTTGTGGCCCACAGTAGCCCAGCTGTGGGGAAAGCCAAGGCTGTCCACCTGCCAGCAAAAGCGAGTGGCAGGTCACTCAACAGCTACTTTCCCAAGCAAGTGGCAGGTCACTCAATAGCTACCTTCCCAGGCCCAAAGCTCTGCTCAGGTGTCTTGGACCAGGAAGCTCAAGCTCCCCTGGACACCTGTGAAAGCGGAGCTCCAGAGCCCTGTGTCCTGCAGAGCCTCGAGCAGCAGCCCCAGTCCAGAAGGGCGGGACCCACTCACCCACAATCTCGTTCTCCTCCAGGTTGATGGTCTCCAGCGCCGGCAGGGTGGTGAGCTGCTCAGGGAAGTCTTGGAATTGGTTCCGGGACAGGTTGATGACCTTGAGGTGCTGCAGGTTGCTGACTTCACTGGGGAGGCGATGCAGGAAGTTCCCTTCCAGGCGGAGCTCTGCCGCATGGGGAAAAAGACAGAGGAGGGTGAGAAGGGGGGCTGCACAGAGACCACCGTGATTGCTGCCAGTGGCTGGGTCAGGAGGGCAGTGAGGAAGCCCGGGCCCCAAGGGAAGTCCACTAAGGGACCTATTCCATGTTTGCTGATACTAGAGGAGGTGTGATGTTCCCACCACCCAGCAGAGGTCACTTGTTTTTGGCTTTAGAATGAAGGTCCTCCCAACAGAAGCGTGGGCCTAGACACAAGGTCAGGATGTGCTGACTTCCTGCGGACAAGACCTTGATGGCACATGTCAGGTTGGGCACCCCACCTCAGGGACACAACTCTTCAAGACTCTCCTTGCTCCAGGGCCTGCCAAGGGCAGCCAAGTTCTTTCTGTGCCATGTGTCTTTGCTCCCTGCCCAGCCACAGCCAATCAGAGTTGGGTGGGTTCTTTCCCCAGAGCAGCTCTTCTAAAATCTGACCAGCAACCTATGCAAGGACTTGCATGAGAAGGGCTGGGTCAGCAGGCAAGGGGTGGAGGCAGAAGCAGAAATGCCACAAGAGACGCTGAGGACCATGAAGACCCTGTGCAAGAAGGAGATGCAAGGGGCAGAACCAATATCAACAGGACAGGGAGCACAATGCAGGGCTAAGAAAGGGGGGCCCGGGGGCCCCACTGCCTTAGTTCAAACACCAACCAGGCCACCTGGGCTAAGTAACATTCAGAGGTTACCTGAATGTTACTTAGCCCAGTTAGGTCTTAGTTTCTTCACCTGAACAACGCTAATCCCTGACTGGTAGGGTTGTTGAAATCCTGTTCAACATGATTTACTGGATACACCTGGAGAGGTAGCCCTCCCTCTGCTGGCTCCTAGCCCCATCCCCGTGTGACCTTACAGTGAGCCCTCCTCTGTTACACGAGCCTCCCCATCCTGTCTGACCCAAAGGAAGCTGAGGCCCAGAAATGCCAAGTGACCTGAAGAATGGCCCTTAGTTCTTCTCCCCAGGGCCAACTTTGTGGGCATGGGACCAGGGCATTCACACAAAGACCCCTGCTCAGAGGGTACCGCCCCTTGGGGTGGATGTTCTGTGTGCCACCTTGAAAGTCTTAATCATTTGTCCTTGAATCATGTTTTGTGAGCAGTGCAGGGTGTCACAAGAGTCTGAGCTCACACCTGGCCTGCCTCCCCTGCCTCCCCCACCTCCCTGGGATAGACTGTCAGCATTCTGCTCTCCTGCTCCCCAGGGCCCCAGGACCTGCCTAGTCTCCTCTCCCATCCCTGCTCTGTGACTGTTGTAGCCCTCCACCCCTCGCAGGGAGGGTCTGAGTCAGGCATGTGTACCCTATGCTATCTCAGGTTGAAGTGTGGTGGCAGCCAGCCTCCCCACCCCCAGCCCAAGCACCATGGTGTGCTTGGTGGGTGGCCAGTTGAAGGCTGAGTCTTGGCAGAAGTGAGCCTCTCACCCATGCCTAACCTAGGTATTGAGCAGGTCCAGACGCCCATGTTTAAAGATCCCTGGAGTTGCCTGTCTGCTCTTCACAGGGGGAGATATCTGGCTCAGCTTCCCCAGATCACCCCTGGCAGTGCAAAGCTCAGCCCAGCGTCTGGTAAGAGCAGAATCCTAGCCACAATCAGACCTGAGTGTGTGCGTGTGCACCCTGTGACATGGGTGGCCCCAGGTACTTTCGAGTTGGCACTACCTCTATTCCCCCTTCCAACCTCACGAGTTTGGCTTGAGTTGATCCTTCGGGCCCTTTTGAGGCATCTTCAACAATGAGCCACAAAATATAAATTGTGTAATTTCACAAGTGAGTTAAATGCTCTGAAATTTGCATTTAAAACTGATATTGTACAACATAAAATGAATGGTACAATTCATGCTAAGCTTTTATTTTTCCTTTCTTAGAACATTAATGAGAAAATGAAAAGTACCAAGATACGCTGAGAGACAAACAACAGAAGAAAGGGAAAGGGAAAGCTCTGTATGTACTTTTAAGGCACCCCTGCCCTGCATCAAGAAACCTGCATTTTCACCTTGGCTGGGCCTCACCAATTATGCAGCCTGCCCTGCCCTCTCTCCATGCTCTTGCATAGCTCCGTGATGCAAGGGGTTGATGAGCCCCTCTCAGTATTCTCCACAGTGAGAGCAAAACCCCTGCCCCTTTCCCAGGGCCTCTGCATATACACATGTACATGTGTATACACACACACACACACACACACACACACACACACACACACACACACCACATTGGAAGTCCCCTACTCCAGCACCCTGGGGCTCTGAGCAGCCAGAAACTGCATCTGATTCATCTTTGTCCCTACATTCAGCCTCCTGCAGTGCACCTTGTGGTCACTCAGCAAATATTCCATGAGTAAGGACTCTTCCTCCCTCAGGAAGCAAACAGATACTGCAGGGGGCCTGGACAGCCTCCCGTGGTTCCATCTGCGGGGACATCCTGAACTCAGGTTCCATCAGCAGATCCACTGCTTGCTCCATGCAAACCTAGGACCCCTTTATCAGCCAGGTTCTTAGATGGCCACACCTTAATCATAAAACACCCCATCTGGACCACCATTATAAAGTTGTTGGAGGTGACACCAGGCAATATTGAGTCTGCTATTTTCCAAATGTGCCTTCACCAAGCAACACTTCCTAAAGTGTTCCACGCATGCCCCTACCTCAGAGCCTTTGCACCTGCAGTTCCCTCTCTAAAATGCTCATTACCCATAAATGTGCAAGGCTTACTGCCTCTTTTAATTTGTGTCTTAAACATGACCCTATCTTCAGTGGAGTCCTGTCCCACTGGTTTCTGTCCCTTCCCCTACAGTATTCCCTCCACACACCCACTATTCCCCAACACATTGACTGGTTTGTATACTGTCTGCCTCCTCTCTGAGAATGGAGGCTGCATGAATGTGAGCCTTCGCCTTTGTTGTAGAAAAGTGCTCTCAACACCGCCTACCACACAGTGAGCTCTCAATAAATGTTTGATGAATAGACACATGAATAAATGAGTGAATTTCAGTATCACTCTCACGATTCTGCAAAATTTCGGTTCCACATATACCATCTTTCTTCCTGAAACTGATTTGTTCTTTTTTTGTTTATATAACAAGAAAAAAACTAATTATTGCTTTCTATAAAAATAATGCTGTTCACTTCTAACTGAGCGCTGTTGTCAGAGGAAGAACCCAGGCCCTAGGCAGATTACATGAGTGGAGCCGATGGCTGGGGAGCACATTTCAGGCAGGGGGCAGCCACCCTGTGGCGTCTCCCCAGAAGCCTCTTCCCTGAAATGGACATTTATTCTTTTTTTTTTTTTCAGTATTGGGGATTGAACTGAGGGGCATTCTACCTCTGAGCTATACTCCCAGCCCTATTTTTTATTCTTTATTTTGAAACTGGGTCTCACTAAGTTGCAGAGTGCCTCACTAAGTAGCTGAGGCTCCCGTCTCAGTCTCCCAAATGCTGGGATTACAAGCGTGCACCATCACACCCAGCTAGGACATTTATTCTTGATGAGAACATGCCCCAATTCCGCTGGCTGTTTGGCTTTTGTTTAGTGCATTTCTAGAAGCCCTCATTTTCTAGGAATCACTGCCATGCTCTACGTGGCCGGGCTGCTCACAGCACCTGCAAGTCCCCAGCCCACAGCCTGTCTGCCAGCGAAGCCTGGAATGCTCCCCCTGCTGGGGAGCAGCCTGGCCCACAGGGCAGCAGTGGGTGATCACAGGGCATTTGGGGGCAGGACAGAGCTCTGTTTGCAGAAGCCATCAGTGCTACAAAGAGGTGGCCAATGTCCCTGACTGTCCCAGGCTTGTTTTCATTTCCACGTTTGCACTACTTGTGGGAAAGCTCCTAACCACCACCTTGCACCCGTCTCTCCTCCCTCCCTGGAACCCACTGTCTTCACTAGCAGATCCCATGTACTGGGCTTCACAGATGTCCAGGGCACAAGACCAATGTCCACAAGTGAGGGTACAGCCCCATGCCGGGGGACAGGCCCCTTTGCACCCTCCTCCCACAGCTTGTGGTGAGGGGCCATATGGTGTGGGGGTCACACACAGGCTCTGGAGCCAGATGCCCTGGGGTTCAAAATCAGACTCTGCCGTTTCTCACTGCAACCTCAGACAAATTGTTTACTTATCTTTATCTATCTTCCTTCCCTTCCTCTCCCTCCCTTCCTTCTTTCCTCCCTTCCTTTTTTTTTTTTTTTTTTTTTTGTGGTGCTGGGGATTGAATCCAAGGACATTCTACCTCCTAGGTTCACCCCTAGCCCTATTTTATTTTGAAATAAGTTCTCACTAAGTTGCAGAAAGCCTCACTAAGTTTCTGAGGCTGGTCTTGAACTTGTGATCCTCCCAAGTATTGGGATTATAGGCATGCACCACCACATCCAACTTGCTTCAGTGTCTTAATCTATAAGGAGATGGTGCTAGATACTCCCTATAAAATAATTGTGAGGGTTAAATGAATTAATACACCCAAAAAAAGGCTTTTAATAGTGCTAGACACATAGTATATAGTAAGTAAGTATATGAAATATACAGAAAGATAGATGGAAGCTGGGCGTGGTGGCGCACGCTTGTAATCCCAGCATTCGGGAAGCTGAGACAGGAGGATCCGGGTTCGCGGCCAGCCTCAGCTACCTAGTGAGGCACTCCGCAACTTAGTGAGACTCAGTTTCAAAATAAAGAATAAAAAATAGGGCTGGGGGTGTAGCTCGGAGGTAGAATCCCCCTGAGTTCAATCCCCAGTACCACAAAAAAAAAAAAAAAAAAAAAAGAAAGATAGATGGATAGCCAGGTAGATATGGCATATCACGCAGGGCACCTGGATGAATCCAGCAACCTGGTTAGTACTCAGTTACCTACTAGAATTACATTACTATAATGAACACAAGACCACCTGCCCTGCTTCAGCAAGCCCTGCAGGGGCCAGGCACTTGGGAACAGGTATTTGCAGTTTGAGGGTGAACACACCACAGCATCACAGATGCACGGCACATTAGCTTGAGGAGTCTCAGAGCCTGCTGGCCCAGTCTCCCCATGAGATGGGAACAGACCCCACAGCTCAGCAGGGAGACCAGGGGACCTGCTATGGAGGGTAGGAGGAGAATATCTCCTTTCTGGATTTTGATACCTCCAATTTTCTGTCATGTTCAGAATTGTTATTTAAAAAAAAAAAAAAGATAGACTTTAGTAAACCACTTCAGGTTGGAGTCTAACTATAGCCCCCAAGTGGCTCAGAAATATAAGCATCTACCCCTGAGGAAGACTCCCTGAGCCTTTTGGGAACTTGCCCCCATGTACCCAGACCTGTATGTATATACTGACCTATGTATCTGGGTATCTAAGTTTCTATCTCCTGTTCTGTTTCTCTGGGGAGACCCAGGGGTGCTCTATGGAGGTCCCAGAGGCCTTCATCCAGCAGCCTTCTTGACTACAAGAACTTGGGGTTGGGGAGCCTCACTTCCCTTACTTTGCTGCTCAAGGATGGAGCAAAGAAAAAATGTTATTTATTATTTATTTGAAATTCTATTTTTTCCTTTATTTTGTTTTGTTTATTTATTTTGAAACAAAGTCTCGCTAAGTTGCTTAGGCTGGCCTCAAATCTGCCATCCTTCTGTCTCAGCTTCTCAATTACTGGGATTACAGGCATGCACTACCACGCCAGACTTAAAATTCAAATTCAATTGGGCCCTGTGTTTTCATTTGCCAAATCTAGGAACCTAATGCAACCTTGTGCATGAGACTTGTAACTACCTCCCAGGCCCTGCCCACCTGGCTCTGCCTTCTCTGGCCAGTCTAGGATCTGTCATGTCCAGCACCACTAACCCCTCAAAATAATAAACATTATTACTAAGCACCTTCTGAGAGCCTGGACTATGTTAATGCTTTCTATGCAATGGTCTCTTAACTCTCATGACCTCTCTACAAGCATCACCCCCATTTTGCAGACAAGATGACTGAGGCTCAGGAGGTTCAATAATTAAAGCCAAATCCTCCTGCTGTTAAATGGCAGAGCTGGGGTGGGAACACAGGTCTGCTGCTCCCAAAGGTCACATGCAGCCCAACTTCTCCTTTTCCTATTTCAAAATGACCCCTTGCCTTGTATCTGCCTGGAGGTGGGTCCCACAAGCCATGTCTCCCTCCCAAGCTTCAGGTTCGCCATTTCTGACGGCCTGGACTTGGGGAATCTCTCCCATTCTGTTCTCACTGAGATTCCTTGTGTAGAGACAGATTTCTGTGACTGAACCAGCCTCCTGACTATTTGGCCAGAAACTTATGAACACAACGACACCCCATAGCATCACCGGCATCACCACACCAGAACCATCACTCCCTGGGGACCTGCCATGCACTAAGCCCTGCACGGGGCACCTTATGTGCATCATCTTCGACCTTATGAGATCACGATGGAGAAGCTGTTCCCCAGGCTACAGTCAGTAGGATTTGAGTAGGGCCCCTAAAGGTTCCTGTCCTAGAAGCCTGGTCCCTAGTGTGGTACTGTTGAGGTGGTAGAACTTTTCAGTGGTAGGGCCAAGCTGGGCATACTGGCTCACGCTTGTAGTCCCAGTACTTGGGAGGCTGAGACCAGAGGACCCGGGTTCATGGCCAGCCTCAGCTACTTAGTGAGGCCCTCTGCAACTTAGTGAGCCCTGTTTCAAAATAAAAAATAAAAAATAGAGCTAGGAGTATAGCTCGGATGTAGAATGCCCCTGGGTTCAATCCCCAGAACTGCAAAAAAAAAAAAAAAATCCTAGCTTCAGGTATTTTGTTACAGTAACACAAATCAGACTAATGCACCCCATTTCTCAGATAGAGAAACTAAGGCCTAGGAAGGACAATCAGCTGGCAACTTTGCTTTCTTTTTATCTCTTACATGGCCTGATCTGGTGGTTTTCTCTACTGTTTCCACTTCAGAGGAAAAATATAAGTGTGGCCCACTGCCCCAGTCACCTAACCAGCTACTGTGCTTAGCTCCCAACTTTACACAGCTGCAGCCAGGCCTGGCTTTGCTCCTCACCCTGTGGTAATAGCACCCAGGCCATCCCCCTGGTGTCTCACTGCCCCTCTCTGGGGCAAAGGGTTGAGGCCTCAGGTCCTAGGGGCTGTATCAAGAGCTCCAATGTTTCTGCCTTCTCTTCTTCCAGGGTTCAGAGTTGAATAACCCAGGCTCCCAGGACAAATGGGGGCTCCAGGAGAAGAGCCCACACTATTCTACCCTCAAGGTGTCCCGGCTTGAGAGTAGCCCAGGTCACTTGACACTTCCTTATTTATTATCACCACGGCACGGAGGTTTCCAATGTCAGTTAAATGGACCTCTCCTTCCTCAAATTCCTCTTACTACTGCCCACATTGGCATCATCTTGGACAACATCCAGGGCTGGCTCAGCAGACTTGGATCCACGCCAGCCAAGGGAGGCTACCCTGTGAGTCCACTAGGGGACAGGCGAGGCTGGCCAGCAGTGACTATGCAACCGGGCTATGAGGAGTGCCAGCTCCCCAGTCACCCCGGGGCTCTGACCCTGTGCCACCTGCCAAGGCCCCTGCCTGCCAGGGCTCCCAAAGGACAGTCAGACAAGTCCAGCAATTAATGTCCTTCAAGCAGCCCTCAGTGCTGAGACAGCTTCACACAGAGACGCTGCTGCCAACAGGGCCAGAGGGCGACGAGACAGGAGAGAAGCTTCCAAACGCTACACCTACTCCACAGCGGGAAGGATGGAAACGTTTATAATTGGGTCTGGGGTGAAAATGAAGTACTGAACATTCTGCCTCCAAGGCAGCTCTCATTGTACCAATCAGAACCAGTTTCTAAAAGATACCACTAAGTCAAAAGAGCAAGATATAAAACAGTTACCTCACTCCCTGCATAGTTTATGAAAGAATTCTGGATCTAGAGCCAGAATCCTGACACCTCTCTCACTGTGTGACCTGGACACATGACTTACATTCTCTGTGTCACTTTCCTCATTTTTTTTCAATACTGGGAATTGAACCCAGGGGCATTCTACCTCCTCTGAGCTACACCTCCAGCCCTATTTTATTTTTTATTTTGAAACAGGATCTCACTAAGTTGCAGAGAGCCTCACTATCTGAGGCTGGCTGCAAACCTGCGATCCTCCTGTCTCAGCCTCCCAAGTACTTGGATTACAAGGGTGCACCACCATGCCCAGCTTTTCTGGTTTAAATAATTTTACACTTTCCACGGCACGGAGGTTTCCAATGTCAGTTAAATGGACCTCTCCTTCCTCAAATTCCTCTTACTACTGCCCACATTGGCATCATCTTGGACAACATCTAGGGCTGGCTCAGCAGACTTGGATCCACGCCAGCCAAGGGAGGCTACCCTGAAAGTGCTTACAACAATGCTTGCCCATGAGCCTATGTTACAAATGCTCCTAATAGTAAGTACACTTGTATTCACATAGGCACCGACTATCTTTAGAACTATAATGGTGGTTGTCTCTCGGCAGGAAACTGGATGTTTGAGGACAGGAGTAAGAAAGAAGATTATTTTTCCCTATTACCATTTTCAACTCTTAGATTGTTGTACTGTATGCATCTGTTGCCTATTCAAAAATAAGTAAATAGGATGCTTTTTTCTTTTTTTTTTATGAAACTGTGGAACTGCACAGAGAAATGCATGGGGCCTGGGTAGAAGGCAGAGGCAGGACAGAAATGCATCTGAGTCACAGAGCCAGCAGCAAAAGAGATACACACTCAGAGCTTGGGAGAGGGGAGCAGACGGAACCTGCAGAGACCTATGTCACAATCTTTGTTGGGGTAGGAGCTCTTGACCACTGGCAATTGGGGCTGCCCCTGTTGATGACCCTGAGGAATGGACCCTTCCAGACTCCCACTATTCTAGTGGTGGGCTATGCTGAGGGAACAGAAAATGTAAATGTGTGTCCTTGATTGTAGACCTCACTGACCCCAGACTATGACCAAGATGTCAGCATCCAGCTGACTACTGTGAAGGTTCTATGTCTGTCTGGATTCCCCAGGGCATTTCTGGGTCTTTCTTTTCCCCTTGGTCTGCTGACATCAGCTAAGGAAAAGTAAACCCAGTGGGCTGAAGCAAAATGAGAAGTGGGACAGAACAGCGCTCTGTGACTTCAGCATCTCCCACCACCTTTGGGCTGGCCACCCCGATGTCCTTTCCAAGGATGGCTCCCTTGCTCCCCAGCTTTGGAGACTTAGCATGCCCAGGGGACTCCCCCTTCCTTATCCTTCCTTCCAAGAACACCAAGAAATAAGATCTTCTGGGTCCTGACATACACTCTCCACATTGTCTATTGTCTCTTTTGGTCCCCTGAGAGCTCCTAAGACTCTTGACCCACAAGTAGACAATGTCAGCTTGGATAGTGTGACTTGAGACTAGGGGGCCCAGCCCTGTCTCAATGGCCCTTGCCTACCTACATGAACCAGTTACTTCCAGCTAGCTTCTCCATGCCCTCTGCCCCCAGCCACCCTCAGGCACCAGATATGAAGACCACTCCCCAAGGTACAAAGAGAGGAAGTGACACTACACCCCTCTGATACCAGGTGGCTTGCCAGAGTAAAGAGAAAGGCTGGCACTTCTTTCCACCTACTTTGTTGGCTGAGGAGATGGAAAGAATTAGTTTTTCTCTGGCTGCCTGGGGATCCCGTGGGGAGGGCAGCAGGCTGCCTGCTGAGCAGCCCGAGGTCTCTGCAGACTGGCCCGGACCCCTCACTTCCTCCTGCACTTGCTGCCTGGGTGGTTAGTTGGCTGGCATCTCCCTGTCAGGGAGCGTTCCAAGAACATACCCTTGGGTAGACATTAGAAAGGGACAAAGAAGCTCACCACTGCTATATATCACAATAGGAAATGTGCCCAAAGCCCAAGAGAGCCCCTCAACTCCACTCCGCTTGAGGGTCAGGGTGACTTCTCATACCCTCTGGGGCCCGCTCAGACAGGCTGGGCTGTGCTGGGCCTGGTTTCCTCCAGCTGCAGGGCCTCTAGGCCACCTGGTCTCCACAGAGGCACCCAGCCCCACCGGCCAGAATGGCCCGACTTCCTGCTCAGCCTCGTCCATACCAGCCTGCTCTCAGTCAGCCAAAGTGGCGCCCTGGCCTGCAGCTTCTGCTCTCTGACCAGCCCTTGTGAAGGGACACATGATCTGGAGGGCAGAGGGACCTCAGGACCAGGATGAAGATAAGGCTGGGGGCTTGGCCTCTGAGATGGGTCATGTCCTGCACCTTCCTGGCCTTATGCCTTGACTCACAATGGCTCTCCCATCTGGGATGCCTCTCTCTGCCTTCCATAGGGCCTACCCGAACCAACCTCCCAGGACCCTTCCCCAGTGTTCCACTGGGGCAGACGGCTCCCTTGGGCCAGGCCCTGACGACACACTGTACCCCTCTGGTCTGTAATGTTCAGTTCTGGGCCATTTTTTCCAGGCATTTCTAAATTACTAAGATGCTTCAGAAACTCTCCTTTATTCATTTGGCAAACACCTACTCATCTGTCAATCCCTGCTTTGAGAAATTTCCTCTGGAGGCTTGCTGATTGCCCCTCACTGGAAACAGAATTGACTTGTGACTTCTTGGCGTGCGCAGACCTACAGTCAACGCCTGCTGGGCTGCCCCTGGCATTAGATGTGCTTGTCTGCTTGTATATCCACCTCCCCCACAAGACCACAGGCTTTTAGTTTTCTCATCATTCCCAAATGATGTGGGTGGTACAAGGATCAAACATCAAGAATGTAGGGCTGGGAGGGTTAAGTGCCCATGAATTGGGGCTCTCGTGCTACCACATAGCTGTGCACCCCCACCCCTCCGGGCCAGGCCAGAACAGAGAGAGGTAGGGATGTGAGAGACTGAACACACAGGCGATGCACCCACCAGATACTGAAACAGAACTCTGATGCATAACCTGCTGCAACCCACTCAGGAGAGCAGCCAATTACGTGCAGTCAGATTTGGAGGGATTCAGACTGCTCTCTGTAGCAACAATGCAGGAAGCCCAACAATATTCCCTGTAACAACCGGCCCCAAACGGCCAGGACTCAATAACTAACAGCTTCCCTGACTTTTGTCTCCACTTCCAATTACAGACCAACCGGAGAAAGGCAAATATGCACCCCTAACTCATCACTCAGGCTGGACGGCATCTGGTGAGCTTCTGCAGCTTCCCCAGGCCAACTGCTGCCTATCACACCCCAAGCCTTCCTTTTCCCCACTACCGAGCTTTCCTGCTCTGTGGGCTGCCTCTGAGTCTCCACCACAGGCAAGTGCTGGGGGCTAACTTCCTACTGTACAGTACGCTCAGGATAAGAGGCCCCTGCTTTCCTTACTTGGGTGGGCTTTGTTTATCTCCACAGGTGTGGCTCACACGCCGGTGGCCTGGCAGGCCCAGGACCCACTCAATGAAAAGAGCTGAGTGACTAGTGAGGAAGCAAGGAAACAGCGATACAGGTGAAGAGGTGACAGAAGAGATCCAGCTGGACACTGGGACCCACACTCCACAGGGCCCTCCTGCCGCTCAGGATGAATCTGTTTGGACCCTTGGCTTCCTTGGGTCTCACTTTTCCCTTCCCCTCCACAGATGAAGGATATTGAGGGAATGGAGTTACTTAAAGGTGACCCAACCGTGGGGGGGGGGGGGCACATGAACCTCACAGAGGAGCATCCCCAGGGAGCCTGCTCAGGGGATGAGGAGGCAGACAGGGGGCAAGCAGATCCTTCCTTACCCAGCACTGACTTGGCACTGAGGCAGTCCACCTATACCAAGAACCCAGAAGAGAGGCTGGGGGTGTAGCTCAGTGGTAGTGCACTTGCCTAGCATATATGAGGCCCTGGGTTCAATCCCCAGAACTACCAAAATAATAATGATAGTATATAATTGCTTTGCCAGGCATGGTGGTACACACCTGTAATTCTAGCGACTCAGAAGGCTGAGGCAGGAGGATTCCAAGTTTGAGGCCAGTCTGGGAAACTTAGCAAGACCTTGACTCAAAATATATAAAACAAAAAGGGCTGGGGATGTAGCTCAATGGTAAAGCACCCCTGGGTTTCAACCCCATTGCTTAAAAAAAAAGAAGAAGAGGACATGGCCTACCCCTCTCAGTGCCTCCTCTTCACACATAAAAGAAGAGAGTTTTGCCAGGCATGGTGGCTCACCTTTGTAATCCCAGTACTTGAGAGGCTGAGACAGGAGGAACATAAATTCATGGCCAGCTTCCACAACTCAGTGAGACCCTGTTTCAAAATAAAGAATAAAAAATAGGGCATGGTGGCGCATGCTGGTAATCCCCATACTTGGGAGGCTGAGATAGGAGGATCGCAGTTTTGCAGCCAGCCTCAGCTACTTAGTGAGGCCCTCCGCAACTTAGTGAGACCCTGTTTCAAAATAAAGAATATAAAATAGGACTGGAGGTGTAGCTTAGAGGTAGAATGCCCCTGGGTTCAAGCCCCAGTACCAAAAAAAAAAAAAAAAAAAGTTTTTGTTGTTGTTGAAAGAGAACCACAACAAAGGCTCAGACCTAGAGGAGCCCTCTCTCTGAGAGCCAAACAGGGCACTTGGTGACAGCCCTGCCCTGGCCACCATATCCCTTAATGCAATGCACTATGTGAAATCCAATGAGCAGCTGGGCGTAATCCCAGCACTTGGGAGGCTGAGGCAGGTGGATCTCAGGTTTGAGTATAGCCTTAGCCAACTTAGCAGGACTCTCAGCAACCTAGCAAGACCCTGTTTCAAAACAAAAAATTAGGGGTGTAGCTCAGAGGTAGAAAACCCTGGCGTTCAATCCCCAGCAACACATAAAAAAGAAAAGAAGGAAAGGAAGGAGGGAGAAAGGAAGGAAGGAAGGGAGGGAGGAAAGAAGGAAATGAAGGAGAGAGAAACCAAATTAGTAGATGCACTGTTCTGCCCTCTATAACCTGGACGTGTGGGGAAGTCAGGGCCTCCAGCAAGGAAGGAGTTCAAAGAGCATCCTTGAGCAGACTCCTGACAGGAAGGGTGTCGTGATAAACACATCTCCACAGCTGAGCTATAAGCAGAATTCCTCCAGTGCTCCTCACCAGGCCGCTCATCAGGGCCGACTTACTCACTGTTACGGTTTGGATCTGCAATGTTTGAAAAGGCACATGTACTTAAAGACTTGGTCCCCAGTGCACTGGTGTCCAGAGGTGGGGCTTCAGGAAATGATTGGATCATGAGAGCTCTGACCTCATCGATGGATTCGTAAGGCTTTTTTTGTTTTGTTTTGTGTTATTTTGTTTTGTGGTACTGGAGATCGATCCCAGCGGCACTCTAACTCTGAGCTACACCTCTCGCCCTTTTAATACTTTTTGTTTTGAAACAAGGTCTTGCTAGGTTGCTGAGTCTCGCTACATTGCTGAGGCTGTCCTCAAACCTGCAATCCTTTTGACTCAGGCTCTCAGGGATTAAAGGTGTGAGCCACCATGGATTCATAATGTGAATGTGTTATTGGGAGGTAGGACCCAGTTGGAGGAAGTAGGTCATGGTGGGGGTGCCCAAAAGGGTTGATTCTGTCCCTGGCCCCTTCCTCTTTCTGCGTGTTTCTGGATGCTATGAGCAGCTTTCCTCTGCCACACCCTTCTGCCATGATGTTCTGCCTCCTTGGGGCAATGGGAGCCAGATGACCAGGTACTGAAACCTTTGAAATTGTGAGCCAAAATAAAACTTTTCCCTTCCTCCCCCTCCTCCTTCTCCTCCTCCCCCTCCTTCTCCTCCTCCCCCTCCTTCTCCTCCTCCTTCTCTTCTTCCTCCTCCTAGTTGTTCATGTCACAAACTTTGGTCACAATGACAAAGAGCTGACTCACACACTCATCCCACAAGGCACTGCCCAGGGTCAAGTCCTTTGAAAGCTCTGCCTCCATACCTACCCTGAGCCCTGGCACTCTTGGGAGGCGTTCATTCCTCTTCCTGGTGTGACTTCCAGCACTTTGTCCCCACCATAACTCCAGCCCTTGATGGTGAGGACAAGTATGTCCTGCAAACCTGGGCTCCTGCAGGGAGACCCCTGGCTCGCTGGCCTTTGTCTTCCTGCTTCTAGACACAGTTCTGGAAGCAGCAGGTGCTTGAGGGATGGTGTGATGAAGGAAGCACAGACGAACTCTCCTCTAACCCACAGGAAGCCTCTGCCTGGCTGCAACCTTCCTGGGCCCTGTATACCTCCACCATCCAGTTCCAATCTTTCTATTCTCCTCTGGAAAGCAAATGTCCAAACTAGTTTGCTGGATACAGTACTAGAGCTTTGAGCTAACACAGATGGCCTGGCCTACGAGGTGAGCAACCTGGGTCCCAGCCCTGGATGTGCTGCTCTGAGACCCTGGACAAGAGTTTCCTCCCTGACTTTCCTTTTATATCCATGAAGTGGGATGGAAACACTAATATATATATATATATATATATATATATATATATATATATATATATTTTTTTTTTTTTTTTTTTTTTTTTTTTTTTTTTTTTTTTTTTTTTTTTTTTGCGGTACTGGGGATTCAACTCAGGGGCATTCTACCTCCGAGCTATACCCCCAGCCCTATTTTTTTTTTATTCTTTATTTTGAAACCGAGTCTCACTAAGTTGCAGAGTGCCTCACTAGGTAGCTGAGGCTGGCCTCGAACCCGGATCCTCTGGTCTCAGCCTCCCGAATGCTGGGATTACAAGCATGCGCCACCACGCCCGGAGGAAACACTAATATTTTAAAGAAAATTCTTTCAATTGGTGGCCATGGGCTAACTGATAAACATGTGTTATTGGCTTCCCTATTATGTAAAACTTGGGGAAATTCACATAAAATTGCTTGTTTCCAGCTTTTATTACATAATCAGAAGAGTGAGCTATACCAGCCTACTCTCTCTGGTAGCTGAAGCTGAACAGAGCATGCACTAGTTTGCCACAGTCTCTACCATTCCCTATTGCCATATGCCCAATCTAAGTTACTTATTACTTACATGCTAGTCTCTAGGTACTTGTATTTATAACCTCTGAACTGTGGTTCTGAACCTTGCCTGCTGGCACTTTAGAATCACTGGTGCAGGCATTAAGGAATGTCTAGGCCCGGGCCCACACACAGATGTTCCAATTTGACTGATCTTGGGGTAGATCAGAGGCAAAAGTATTTATAGAAAACCTCCTCAGGTGATTCTAATTTTAGCCAGGGATGCAAACCACTGGTCCAAGGAGCTTGCTGGCTTTGAGGACCCATCTCTATGGTCAGCCTGGTTAAAGCACCCATGACTTTTCAGGCGCAAGGCAATGAGTTCTGTGAGCTTTCCTCAGAAGCCATCACCCGTACTGATCCCTCCCGTGCACCCTGTGTGTGCCTTGACTGGGGTCTTTCCAAGTCCTACCTGGCTCTCTCCCAAGCATCACACAAGCTCCTTCCCATTGCTGGACCAGTTTGCCAATCCATGCCTCCTTCTCCCTTCTGGGTTCTGCCCAATGCCTGCACTTCCTCAAGGAAGCTTGCCCCACTAAAGTCAGCTATCTGAGATAGAGGTGCCCAAGTATTCATGCACTCCCAGTACTTCGTGCATTTGTTTCTCTAAACAGGATCTTGGACCCTTTTCATGTCCTATTAGATAGGGAATTCTAGAACCAACTCTGCTATGCTTCTGTGCCCTCTTCATTTCTCCTGCCCTATCATTTTGCAAACACACAAGCACCCAGGCCATAACCACACCTCATAGGTAGCAGAAGGATGGAGGGACTGTTGTCTGGAGCCAGGAGAGGGCTCCCAGCCATGGTTGGTGCATCCTGCTTATCCATCCAGAGAAGCATTTCCAGAGAATGTGCAGTGCTCACCTGCTGGCCTCCTGCCCACCTCCTTCCCAGCACCCACCTCCATTTGCTCTGTGTGCTCAGAGAGAAAATGCCAACATGCTTGGTATCTGTCACTCCTGAACTGAGAAAGTACTGAAGAACAATGTAAGATTGCAAGTGAAAAGCAGCTCATTCAAGGTTTTTGAGAACTAACTACTCCTATGTCTCAGGACTTCAATGCCCTGCTGGTCTGTTTAGTACAAGAGAATCCACCCAGGACCCACACCTTTGACCCTTGGCCAACTTGATTCACAGCCAGCTAGACACAGAGGCTGATCCAGAGATTTCCAGACTGCAGGGAGGACACAGGCACATCTTGAGAGATTTCCCCTAGGAATGACTTCATGGGTCTCAGCTGACTGGGGCCTGGCTCTGGCCACATTCCCCAGACCTGGTCAGTCTGAAGGACAAGGGCTGACAACACCGTCCTGGCCTGAGCTGACCTGGGCTTACCTCGCAGCTGACTGAACGTGGTCATGAACTTGCTGGTGAGGGACTTGAGCTCGTTGTTGGCCAGTGTGATGAGGTGGATCTGGTCGGTGACATTTCTCAGGACCTTGTAGATACCAATGGGGAAGGAAACCAGCTTGCACTCGGCTAGGTCTGCAGCCAGAAGACAAAGATGAATCAGAGTTACCCTCCAGAGCTGCCCCAGAATTTACCCCAAGCCTGCATGGACCTCAAACTCATCTTCCTCCCCAGCCTCCATGCCTCTGCCAGTGTCCCCTGTACCAAACTTCAGACCCCGCCTTTCTCTTTCAGAATCCCCCATCAGTGTTAACTCATACCTGCCCCCACTTTGTACACTGAGCCCTAAGATTTAGTCTGGCACCTTCTCTAGGACCACAGCCTACTAGCTGGAAGGCAGAACCCTAAGCAGGGTGTGGAGGTACATGCTTGTAATCCATGTACTTGGGAGGCTGAGACAGGAGGATTGCAGGTTCATGGCCAGCCTCGGCTACTTAGTGAGGCCCTCCACAACTTAGTGAGACCCTGTTTCAAAATAAAGAATAAAAAATAGGGCTGGAGATATAGCTCAGAGGTAGAATGTCCCTGGGTTCAATACCCAGTACCGCAAAAAAAAAAAAGTCAAAACCCTGCCTGCACAGTGATAGCTAGAAGCCAGAATCCACAGCAGTGACCTTCAGGCCTCTGGAATCTAAGACTCAATGGTGCTGCCGCCATTTTTTAAATTTTATTTTAATTTTATTTTTGGAACTGAATCCAGGGGCCTTCTACCTCTGAGCTGTACCCACAACTCTTTTAATTTTTTATTTGAAACAGGGTCTCACTAAGTTGCTAAGGGCAATCTTCACAACAGCCTGCTTTGAAAACATGAAATGCACACAGACATTGTGGCTTGTTTTTCTTCCTAGTCTTGTCACGCTGAAGGTGAGCCACATAGAAGCAATAGTAGGGAAACCACTGTACACAACAGTCTGACAGTTCCTCGGTCATTAAATAGAGTTCCCGTATGACCCAGTGAAGCCACTCCCATGTATACAGCCAAGACAAGGGAGACACATGGCCACACAGACACACGTGACACACACGTTTACAGCAGCATTATTCAAAACAGACTGAAAGTGAGAACAACCCAAATGACCATTAATTGAGGAATGAACTATCATAATGTGGCATATCCAGAAGAAGAAATATTATCCAGCAATAAAAAGAAATGAAGTACCAATAGATGCTGTAACGGACACACCATGACAATAATGCCAAGCCAAAGAAGTCAGTCCCGAAAGCCACATGTCATGAGACTTCATTCATTTGCAACGTCCAGCAAATCCACAGAGCCTGTTTCAGTCAGCATTCTAACTGCTGTGACCCAAAGACCTGGAAGCCACAACTAAGAAGAAGGGAGATTTATTTGCTCACAGTCCTGGAGGTTTCAGGGGTCTCAGCCACGTTAGGCCGGGTCAGGTCTGAAGAGTTCACGGCATAGCAGCAGGAAGCAGACAGAGAAAGGGAGGGGAGGGGAGCCCCCAAGGCCACACTCCTAGGGACCCACCTCGCCTAGCCACACCCTCCCTGCCCACATTACCACCCAAGAAATCTATTAACCCATCAATGGTTTATCCACTGATGAGGTCAGAACCCTCATAATTCAATTACATTTTTGCCCACATGAGCTCTTCCGGGGGACATTCTGTATCTAAATCATAACAGACAGAAAGTAGATTAGCAATGGCCTAGGGCTGCATGGGAGAGGGTCTTGGGGATGGTGACTATGGGGGAGAGGCTTCTTTGCGGGATAATAATATGTTCTAAAATTGGATTGTAGTGATAGTTGTATAATATCATGTATACTTGGTATCAAAAGTATAGAGTGGGACCCTTTAAATGGAGGAATTGTATAGTATGTGAATTAAATCTCAATAAATCTGACATACATATGCGTATCTACCTGTATATGGCAGCAGGGAGACCCTGTAAGTGTGCAGGCTCAGAAATTAGGCTGTCCAGTTCATTCAAATCACTTAAGTTCCCTAAGTCTCAGTTTCCTTGTCTATAAAATACAGTTATGATCATCTGCCTAGCAGAGCTATTGGGAAGATTAAATGTAACCAAGGCACCTGGCAGGTAGCTGTAGAACCACCGATGTGGTTTCTCTTCTCCCCTCCGTTGCTACCCTCCCCTTCTGAATCTCCAAATCCTCTCTATGCTTCAAGGCCAGCTCCCATCCCACCTCTTTCAGAAGTTCTCCTAGAGCAACCCTATTGCTAGCAATTACCTCTCAAACTCTGGGCCCCAAGAGCCTCCCAGACTATGACAGTACTGCCCTCTCGCCCAGCAAACTCTTATCTTTCTTCCCAAAGAAGTTAGGTTCCCACAGGCCTCTGAGCCTTTGCAGATCATTCCAAAGCAAATACATAAAATTCAGTAATATTCCTATATGCCAGCAATAAAATACTGTCCTTAAATGTCCATTTTTTTATTTTTATTTTTATTTTTTTGGCAGTACTGGGGATTGAACTCAGGGGCATTCTACCTCCGAGCTATGCCCCCAGCCCTATTTTTTATTCTTTATTTTGAAACAGGGTCTCACTAAGTTGTGGAGTGCTTCACTAGGTAGCTGAGGCTGGCCACAAACCCAGATCCTCCAGTCTCAGCCTCCCAAATGCTGGGATTACAAGCGTGCGCCACCACACCTGGCTAAATGTCAAATTTTAAACAGCAACAACAGTAAAAGGCATATGAACTGATCACAATTGAATCCCTTCTCCCTCAACTGCTCCATAAAGTTTCTATACTTGCTTCAAGTCTCAGTCAGATGCTACCTCCTCCCTGAAGCCTTCTCTGGTAGCCCTAAGCAGTTGTTGCTCCAGCCGCTGAATCGCATAAAATGCAAATGAGACCTCCTGTATTACATTAATTCGTGTTTGTGTCTGTTTTTCCACTGGTGTGAGAAGACCAGCAGAGCACAGTGCCAGATGTCTAACAGAGTTGGGGCAGTGCAAGGGTGCTGGTGCTGAAAGGGAACAGGTGGGAAAAGGGCAAAAGTCCAGATGACTGAGGGTCCATGGCCTCCCCTGCTGGGCGACTCTGAGAAACATGGTTAAACCAGGTGTGATGGTGCATGCCTGTAATCCCAGTACTTGGTAGGCTGAGACAGGAGGATCACAGGTTTGAGGCCAGTCTCAGCAATTCAAAGATGCCTCAGCAATTTAGTGAGACCCTATTTCAAAGTAAAAATAACAAAAGTAGGGCTAGGGGGTGTAGCTCAGAAATAGTATGCCCCTGAGTTCAATCCCCAGTACCACATGCACAAAAAGAGGCATGGTTAATGCCTCCTCTGTTTGAGGCGGCAGCAGGTAACCTCAGCCCTGCTGCAGTCCAACAGCAGCACCAGCTCTTACATCAGTGAGTCAGGTTGGCAAGAGAGATGCCAAGCCCTGCTGAGGAGGAGCAAATCCTTAGGAGTCAGGGTTCAGTAGAGAGAGATCAAGGGTTGAGCCAGAAATGGACTAGCACTGTAGGCTCAGAGTTTGGGGAAAGCTGGGATTCCAGAAAGAACAATAATTTTAAGCAACAAAAGTATCTGGTGCTTTCTGCCAGAAGCACAAAGAACTAGGAGGAGCTTTTGTTGTGTTTCTTGTTAGTTATACCAGCAGATAAATCTCATCATACGCGCTGGGAGCAACATCAAGGGATGGCAGAGCTTTCCTTCTAAAGCAAAGAGCAAAATAAGGATAACTTCAATCACCAGCATTCTGAAATAGAAAGCACAGACCTGGGAAATAGACAAAATGTTTATCATGTGCATATGAAGTGACTGCATGATCTCAGAAATGCAAAGCATTCACCTGACAAACTACATGAATTAGAGAGAGCCCAGTAAAGGGGCTAATCAAAAAATCAACAATATTCCTATATGCTGGCAATAAAATATGGTTTCTAAAGATCCTATTCCAAACAGCAACAACAACATAAAGTACAGAGAAACAATCATACTGGGAAATATATCCAACCAACATGAAGTAGAAAAGCTCACAAAAAACACTTTTGAAAATAGATATGTATGTGAAGATATATAACATGTTCATTGATGACAAATCACAATATTAAAATGTTGGCTTTAGAAATTCATTTATAAGCTAGGCATGGTGGCATACTCCTGTAATCCCAGTACTTGGGAGGCTGAGACAGGAGGATCCTAGGTTTCAGGCTAACCTCAGCAACTTAGTGACACCCTGTTTCAAAATAAAAAATAAAAGGGGCTAGAGGTATAGCTTGGAGGTAGAACACCCCTGGGTTCAATCCCCAGTACCAAAAGAAAAAGAGGGAGGGAGAGAGAGGGAGAGGGAGAGAGAGAGAAAGGAAGAGGGAGAGGGTGCAAGAAGAGGGTCCCATTCTCTAGGGGTCCTCAGAAAACACAGTATAGAGAAGAGTTCACTCGTGAGGGATGAGCACCACAACCTGAGGGATGATCAAGCAGGGTCCCCAGAGACCCTAAACCAGATGGAAGACCATGCTGGCAACCTCAAAGGTCCCATTCAACTTAAAATAAACAGAGCAAATAGCATTGTTTATTTACAATATGCTGGGCAGTGTGTGTGTGTGTGTGTGTGTGTGTGTGTGTGTGTGTGTTTTATATATGTTTTTATATATCATATATATATTTTATATATGTAATTCCAAAGCTTATAAGTTTCTCTTGTAGCAGGAAAATGAAGTCCTTGTAGACAGGTAAATTGTCCACGGTACTTTTGGTAAGATGAAGGAGCTGAAGAATCTGAACGCAGAGATTCAGAATAAAGATTCAAGTAGGGTGACCAGAAGGGTAGTTTGCTCAGGACTTCTCTAATTTTAGCATTGAGAGTCCTGTATCCTGGGGAACCCTGCCTTGAGCCTAGGAAAATCAGAACATTTAGGGTCACCTTACATTCAGGCTGATGGGTGAGAGATTTCTACAGAGAGGAGAGAGGGAAGGCAACCCAGGAGGAGCCATGGCACTAGCAAAGGACCAGAGGACCTTTCCTCCTCTGGGCCTCCACCTTCGAGCTCTGCCCCCTGCATTTCCCAGAGCCTCACCCTCGCTCTGGAGCGCTCAGAGAAGACTCCCAGCTCTGGGTCATCAAGTGCTACATGGGGTCATGTCCACACCCCCCAACAGGCACTGGGGACAGGGCAGGTAATCAACTGCAAGGGGCAACAGTGTTGACACGAGACAGCAGCTGGAAGCAGTGTGCCTTCCCCAGCACGCCAGCTGCTGGGGCTCAGGCTGCAGTAGGAACAGAAAGATCCTTGGAGGAAGGCCCTGCACTAAACACAAGGCATAATTATCCTCATAATTATAATTACTGCAAGAAGGCCAAACCGCATGCCCCCAGACTTCTAATTAGAACAGTACTTTGTGTTACTACAGAAACCTTTTATTAAAACGCACGGGTCATTTATGAATGGCTATCTCGTTAATTCTAACGAACGCCTGGCAGAAAGTGAGCCATAGGCAGAACCAGGTCAGAACAAGTGAAGACCCGGAAGGAAGCAGAAGCTCCAGCTGCAGTCAGGAGCGCTGGGTAGAGCTTGCACTGTGACTTACCGAAGCAGACTCTGAGCCCTGCTGTCCTCCTGAGAGGTGGACCTGGTGACAGGGCCCAAGAGTGAAGGGCAGAGAAGTCACCGAGACCTTGCCAAAAAGTCACAGGGCTTCAGGTGACAGTTGGGGACAGGCTGGTGGGCACATGGGATTGTGACACAGCCAAGAGGAAAAGATGTCGAGGTCACAGGAAGAAGTCTCTGGCTGGTGTGACCCCTCCCATGGGAAATCTTTTTGCATGGAATCTCAAAAGGTTTGATGGAGCCTGGAAGTCATTTAGCCCATGTTTTCCAAACATCCCAGTAAGAACCATCAGGAAAGCATGGTCCTTGGCCTCACCCCCAGAGATTCTGCCTTGGTAGGTGCTTCTGGGACAGTGACAGGGATTTGTTTTTAACAAGTATCCTCTGGTGACTCTTATCAATAAGTAAACTTAAATGTTGAGTAAGGCAGCCTTCAATCTGAGGCCTGAAGTTCCCTCACCTCCACTAGAGGTCACAGGCTTCTCCTTGAACATTGGATGGGGGGCTCAGATCCCCTTTGACAGATGGCTGTAAATGTTAGAGAGTAGTGGAGGGGGGGGTGGCGCACTCTTGAAATCCTAGTACTTGGGAGGCTGAGACTGGAGGATCGCAGGTTCAAGGACAGCCTCAGCAATTTAGTGAGGCTCTCAGCAACCTAGTGAGACCCTGTTTCCAAATAAGAAATAAAATCGGTCTAGGAGTATAGCTTGAAGGCAGAATGCCTCTGGGTTCAATTCCCAGTACCACACACACACAAAATAAATAAATAAATAAATAAATAAATAAATAAATAAATAAATAAATATAAATGTTAGAGAGTTCTTTCATAAGCTATATTGATAACTGCCATGGCATTAATCTATTTGCTGTTACTAAATAAAATCTCTACAGCTAGGTACTTTATGAAGGAAAGAGATTCATTTGGCTCCCAGCTTTGGAGACTGGTGACACCAGTTCTGGTGAACACCTGACGGTGGTGGAAATGCATGTAGGAGTGAGAGAGAACTAAGCAGGATGCCAGAGCAGCCAGGTAGGGGCAGGCTGGTTCTTATTATAACAACCCTCTCCTTAGAACTCCTAATCCATTCTGTGGGGCATGCCCCAATGACCTAATGACCTCCCCCAAGGCTCCGCCTCTTAAAGGTTGCACCGCCTCTCACATCATACTAGGGACCAGGCCTCCAATACAAGACCCGGTGGGGACAAGCTGAAACCATACTCAAGCCACAGCAGCCACCACGCCAGTCCTGCTGCCCCCTTGGAGCAAAGGCAGGAGGAAGGACACGACTAACTTTTCTTTCTAATTGTGGTAAAATACACATAACTAACATTCACGATCTTAAACAGAGTTTCCAGGGATTGGGCTCCCTGCTGCTGGCCATCACACCCATCAGGACGTGCTCTAAGGACACAAGAAGAAACAGAGAACTAAGAATGAAGATCCCCTCGGGGGCCACATCAAGACTTTCCTTGGGCCAGCCCTTCCTTGCTGCAGAACCTTAAGCAAGTGACTTAGCCCAGCTTAGGGTCCTCTTCAGTATCCTGAGGATAAGAGATTAAACAAATTCATGTGTGACTGTACACAGCCCCATTGTTCACAACAGCCTGAAAGTAGAAACAACTCAAATGCCCCTCAACAGAAGAATGAGTAAACAGAATTTGGTATATCCATTCAGTGGAATATTATTTTCCCATAAAAAGTAATGCAATTCTGACACAAGCTACAGCCAAACCTTGAAAACATTATGTCAAGCAAATGAAGTCAGTCCCAAAAGGACAAATATTGCCTGATTCCACTGACGTGAAATGTCCAGAAGAGGCAAATCTACAGAGACATAAAGTGGCGGCCAGGGGCTGAAGGAGACAGGGAAGTGGGGAGTGAGTGTTGATGGGTAAAGAGCTTCTTTTGGGGATAATGGAAATGATTTAGAATTAGACAGTGGTAATGGTTACACAAATTTGAATATACTAAAAAAACCCCAACAACTACTGAATCTATACTTTAAAATGTGAATTTTTATGGTGAATATAACTTTTTATGATCCAACTGACAAGATTGTTCTGAGCATGAAATGTCTGCAAGGTGCTTGGCGTGATGCCTGGCAGACAATTTATGCTCAGTAAAGTAGGAGATGCTGCTATGAGGATGCAAACATACTGTTTTATTTGCAAATTTATTACAAAGGTGTGCTTCAGCTCCATCATCCCCTGGAGGAGGAAGAGGACACCTGATAGGGCACTTCTATCAACCTCATGACAAGGACCACCGTGTATGCTAGCATGGGATCTGGAGTTTTCTGAAAATATCCCTGCTCCTTCCTCTCAAGTCAGTCAACAACTTTAGGGGGAAAAAATCCAATACTTAATTAAAAACAAAAGTTAACACCACAGGCAGAATACAACCACATGACACACCAATTTGAGATATTATTTTAATTTAATTGACGACTCATGGCAAACACGAATGGGAATTAAAACAGCAGCCACAGCCGGGCGTGGTGGCGCACGCTTGTAATCCCAGCATTCGGGAGGCTGAGACCGGAGGATCCGGGTTCGCGGCCAGCCTCAGCTACCTAGTGAGGCACTCCGCAACTTAGTGAGACTCGGTTTCAAAATAAAGAATAAAAAAACAGGGCTGGGGGTGTAGCTCGGAGGTAGAATGCCCCTGAGTTGAATCCCCAGTATCGCAAAAAAAAAAAAAAAAAAAAAAAAAAAAACCAGCAGCCACTGTGATGCCAACAGAACGGCCACAACAGCCCTGGAAGGAGCTCAGCTGGTCCCAGCAGAGGCCCTGTGGCCAGGCCAGGCCATGGAGAGGCCCAGCCAGGCCCTCAGCTCTCCACAAGGATAACAGCAGTCAACACTGAGCACTGTCTTATTTAGTCTTAACAGTTACCTCTGAAGAAGGGGGTTATTATCAATCCCCTTTTGTAGATAAGTAAATTAAGGCCCAGAGAGGTTAAGACTTAGCTCAAAGTCACACAGTAAGTAGGTAAAGGAAGGATGGAGTTTGACTTCCACATGAGGTCATTGCTTTACTGAGTGGGGACCCCAGTTCTGACCTGCTGCTGCCCTTCCCTCATCAAATGACCTGGGGCTGGTCACTCTCAGGGCCTCGAGCTCCCTATCTGTAAAACGCTCAAGTCCTCAATGAAGATAACTGCTCCAGCCCTTGAACCCCAGCTGCACTTTTGCTTGCTCAGGGCCTCTGTCCTGTAGCATCTTAGGTGAGAGTTTTTTTTTTCCCCCTAAGTGAGCAGTGAGAGTTATTACCACATTTTCTCACGCTTCCTGGCAGGGCAGAGAGATCCTTGAGGGCACGTTAAAGAGAGCATGAGAGGCCAACAGACTCAAGTCCACATTCCAGCACAAATTTGTTGGGTGTGAGAACCCAGGCAAACCCCTGAAGCCCATGGAGCCTCAGTTTCCCCTTCTTTGAGTGATGCACTATACCACCTCTCCAGAACTGCTGAGAAGGTCAGATGTAATCATTCACTTGGCAAACATTTCCTGGGTACCCACTACATGCTAGTGTGCTTCAAGAACAGCACGGTAAGCATGACCCTGGCCTGCAAGGGGCTGATGCTCTAGCCAGGGAGCACAGCGGTCAACAAACACCATACAGAATGCCGTGCGGTGACAACTCTCATGGAAACAAAGCGGTGTCATGGGATAGCAGGTAACAGAGGTGGATGTGGGGCAACCTCACCACCAGGGTAGTCAGGGTTTTATGGAGGAAGCAACATTTCGCTGAGACAATAATAAAAAGGAGGAGCCAGGTGTGGTGGCGCACGCTTGTAATCCCAGCATTTGGGAGGCTGAGACCAGAGGATCTGGGTTCACGGCCAACCTCAGCTACCTAGTGAGGCACTCCGAAACTTAGTGAGACTCGGTTTCAAAATAAAGAATAAAAAATAGGGCTGGGGTGTAGCTTGGAGGTAGAATGCCCCTGAGTTCAATCCCCAGTTCCGCAAAAAAAAAAAAAAAAAAAAAAAAGGAGGCTGGGCGTGGTGGCGCACGCTTGTAATCCCAGTACTTAGGAGGCTGAGACCAGAGGATCTGGGTTTGCAGCCAGCCTCAGCTACTTAATGAGGCCCTCTGCAACTTAGTGAGACCCTGTTTCAAAATAAAGAATAAAAAATAGGACTGGGGGTGTAGCTCAGAGATAGAATGTCCCTGGGTTCAATCCCCAGTACTGCAAAAAAAAAAAGGAGCAGGACATGCAGATCTGGGGAAAGGATGACTCAGACAGAAGGTAGGTAGCCTAATGGGACACCTGCCCGAGCAGCACAGTAATTAGCTCCCTCCTTCCTCTCTCACCTTCCCTTCATCCTCGGCAGGGAGGTACGCAGACAGACACAACACACGATGAGTGAAAGTTTGCCAAAAAGAATTTGTTGAAAGAAGGAATCCTGGGGGTAAATCAGAGCATGGCAAAGATATGCATCTTAGCAAAACACAGTCAACCAAGATAAGGCAGGTGCCAATGAAAAGGCTCTTGAGTTCACCCTCATCTTTGAGGATAATGATGTATGCAGCACCCATCTCAGAAGCAATCGCAATTTCCTAACCTCTAAAGCAAATGAGGGATGACTCATTCTGTGTCACTGCATCTGTAGCGGCGTTTTTTAAATATACTCTTATTGTAATTATACGTCATAGTGAGATTCAAAGTGATAGAAATGTAGCTGTGCGTATCACCCGATGCATTTCCCTTCACATTCCCCCACAGCCCCCCTCCCCTGTACGTTTAGTGAGAGCTGTAGTGATACCGTCATATGTGGACGTAACATTACTTGAACCATTTTCTTCCTCAATCCTCCTTTTTCACCTCCCACCTTCCACCCCCAACCCCCTCCCACTACTCTACTGGTTTCTCTTTATTTATCTGAAGTCCCTTTATTCCTATTTTTCTCTCTAGCTTGAGATTGGCTAATTTCATTTAGCATAGTATTCTCTAATTCCATCCATTTTTTTGTTTGCAAATTACATAATTTTGTTCTTCCTTATGGCTAAATAAAATTCCATTGTGTGTACATACTACATTTTCTTTATCCATTCACCTGTTGATGGATACCTAGGTTGGTTCCATAATTGGGCTACTGTGAATTGTGCTGCTATAAACATGCATATGCATGTACCACTATATTATTATTATTATTATTATTATTATTATTATTATTATTATTATTTTGTGGTATGGGAATTGAACCCAGGGCCATTCTATCTCCGAGCTACACCCCTATCCCTATTTTTTATTCTTTATTTTGAAACAAGGCCTCACTAAGTAGTTGAGGCTGACCACTAACCCACTATCCTCCGGTCTCAGCCTCCCAAGTACTGGAATTACAAGCATGTGCCACCATGCCTGGCTGACTTTAATTCTTCAGGAAAGATTCCAAGGAGGGGTATAGCTAGGTCATATGGTGGTTACATTCCTGGTCTTTTGAAGGAACCTTCATACTGATTTCCATAGTGGCTGCACCAATTTACAATCCCACCAACAGTGTATAAGAGTTCCTTTCTCCATATCCTCACCATTTATTATTATTAGCTGGGGGAAGGGTACTAGGAATTGAACTCTGGGCATTCTACCTCCAAGCTACACCCCCAGCCATTTTTGTTGTTGTTGTTTTTTGAAACAGTGTCTTGCTCAGTTGCTGAGGTTGGCCTGGAACCTGCAATCCTCCTGTCTGAGTCTCCCAAGCACTGGAATTATAGCCATGCACCACTACACCAGGATTGTCCGTATTTATTGCTGCTGTTACGATGTTCATCTTTAAATAAACTCCTCAGCCTTGTTAAATCACCTCCCCACAGCTAGCACTTTCATGCTTAAGCCATGCAAGCTTTTAATGGCACAAAATTATCTATTTGGTTCTCCCTCTGCAGTAGGCCATTTTTATTTCTCTGCCAACATATACTTTTTGAAGCTGTGTAATTAATTATCCATGAGATTTTTCAAAGACTATTTTTCTTCCCTCCAAAATGCTGCTCCAAGTGCCAATGCCATGTGGGGCAGGCAGGCAACCTGGAGGGCAGTGGCTCTTCTGCAGAAATCTCCAAGTCCAGCTGGCAGTACCATCTGTCCAGTCCCTTGCTGTGAACCTCTTCACAGGTGTCCCTCAGGGGCTCCAACTCATCCAAATCCCCCAGTCGACCCTAAATGGTCTAGACCCTCCCCCCCTTTTTTTTTTGGTCCTGGGAATTGAATCCAGGGACATTTTACCTCTAAGCTACACCACCAGCCCTTATTTTTTATTTTGAAACATGGTCTCTAAATTGCTGAGGCTGGCCTCAAACCTGTGATCCTCCTATCTCAGCCTTCTAAGTACTTGGATTACAGGTGTGTACCACCACACCTGGCTTAAACCTCCCTGTTTTTTTTTGTGGAGAGAGAGAGAGAGAGAGAGAGAGAGAGAGAGAGAGAGAGAGTGTGTGTGTGTGTAGTACTAGGAATTGAACCCAGGGGCTTTCTACCTCTGAGCTATACCTCAGCCCTGTTTTATTTTTTATTTTGAAACAGTGTCTCACTAAGTTGTGGAGGGCCTCAAATTGCTGAGGTGGCCTCAAACCTGAGATCCTCCTGTCTCAGCCTCCCAAGTACTGGGATTACAAGCATGTTCCACCATACCTGGCTAGACTTCCCTATTTCTTAAGTTTTACCAGGTTCCAAACTGCCCCAGACACCACCCAGTTGCCCATCCCACCAACTCTCCCTCTCCTCTTGCACCTTCTCCTACCGCCCCACCTCATGAAGACACCAAATCCCTTCTCCCCTGAGCTCCCTAAAGCTGTCTCAACTCTGTCCTATGTCCAGCAGTGATCTTCTTAAACTTGGCTGGCTCATGTCACTCATCTCAGAAACCACCAGGGTTGTCCATCAGCTCCCAGATGAGGGACAGCGGAGGCGCTCCCACACTCATTTAACCTACTGAATTCGGACGCCGTGTGTGACTCTGGGGCTTGAAGAGACATATTTCCCCACAGCACAGGTTTGCTATCCACAAACCAGTGACTTCTCCTGGCTCCCGACCATTAAAACAACAACCTCTGCCCTTGAGTGCCTGAGTTCAAATCCCCTCCCACCCCTGCTTGGCAGATGTAACCTTGGGGAAGTCGCTTAGCTCTTCTGTGCCTCCGTTTCCTCATCTGTAAAATGACAATAGTAGTGGCTACTTTATTAGGCTGAATGATGATTAAGTCACAGGGTTGCTGTACGATGGAATGAGATGTATGCCAAGCGGTTGGGACACGCTGGCCCATAGTAGGTGTTAAGTAAATGTGGGCTTTTAGCATTATTCATAGGTATTTTGATTCTATCCTCGCTCTTCATACTCTCTTAGATCCTAACTCCTGTGGATGGTAGAACTCTACTACACCAACTGCTTTCAGTGATACTGTGGACCCTCTGAAATCTGAAGCTAACCTCAGTCTCACCTCCTGCAGTGGCTCCCTCTCCCTCTCTGTGTCAGAGCCCTGTCCCTCCCAGCTGAAGCCCCCCCGCCCTTCAGGCCACCACATCTTAGCAGGGGAGTTTAACTGATGTCTGGCTGGCGTGCAATAACTCAAGACAGTAAAAGCAGAACTCTGTCCTGTGTGCAGGCAACTCAAGACAGTAAAAGCAGAACTCATTCTTATTTGGTTCATTTTTCTATTTTGCAAGTCTTATATAACCAGTGTAATCATCTCACCCTCCAGGACGTGTCTCCAGGGATTGTGGCATCTGTGTAAGTTATTGCACCTCCCAGGTCTTTGTCCCCTCACTGTGAATGGGCCACACCATCCATGGGGCTTCCTTGATTACAATTCAGGGTTGGACCAGTTCTCACACCTGGGCCATTTCCACAGACAGAAGGATGAGGAAGAAAACTGAGAGAGATCTCTACCCATGGGAAGAGGGAATTTGTTCATTCGCCCAAAAGAGGTTCTCCAAGACCTCTGCTCTGACCGCATGGCAGGAAAGACAGAACCCAAGAAACAGATCAGCTGTGTTCTGGATCACCCACCACTAAGTGTGGGAAGCGAAGAAAACTTTTGCTAAATTTAAAAGACTCAAAAGTTAAGATAACTGCTTACTGTCAAGGCTGTCTAAGCAATTAAAACTTAGCCAGTGCCTGTTACTCATAATATGACCCTAGAGATAATAAATTTGTAACTTCCCAGGAATCCCAATGTTTGAGGGTTTATGACCTATGTTGTTTGTCTTCCCCTGTCAAGGGGTCTAAGATAAGGTGTAAGTAACAAATGTTTCTTCTAAGCTTGATTGATGTGGCCCACCTGGATTTTAGGGCCTGTGAGATAATAAATATTGTGCATGTACTCAAGGTCTGGCTTCAACTATATATCCCCGAAGCTGCTTAATAAAGTTGAACATTTGTTCCCCTCGCAAGGTTGTGTCTGTGTCTGTGCGTCTGTCTGTCTTTTGTGTTTAAGCTTCCAGTGCGGACTGCAGGATAGGGAAACTGAGGCAGCAGCTGGCCTGCTGCAACTAAGCCCCACACACACTTGCTGATTTTTATTTTTGTAGTGCATGCTGAGTACCTGCTCTACAACCAAGCTCCATCCCCAGCCCGACCTCCACTTTTATCTTTCCTCCTTCCAGAAGTTTGAGGTCCACAGCAGAGCTGGAATGGGGGTCGGTGGGGCTCGTGGCCATTGAGCCAAAAACTCAAGGAGGGACATCATGGGGGTGGTTAGGGAAGCTCAATGGCGAGACCTGGGTCACATCCATAGGGCCTCAGGGACCTCTGTCACCACTGCTATAAACTGAACAGGACGCCAGCCAACCACCCTCAGCCCTGGCAATTCTGTGGCCGGCCAGCCTGACCCCAACAGGGCTGCAAAACCGCTCCCTTACTCCTGAGCCAGGGAAGAAGGGGCCAGGAGATCACAAGACCGGGCTGGGAAGCCTGGCTTCCTCCTGTTTGCCCTTCTGTGCTCTAGGCACCCAGACTACCTGCTGCTTCTTAATTAAACAAATACATATTTTAAATATTCCTCAAGGGCAGATGCCAGGGCTGAGCCATAGAACAAATCTGCTCCCCTCTCCCTCCCAAGAGCCACTTCCCACCATTGCGCTGGTCCCTTTCCTGCCCCAGCCCCTCCTGGAGCCCTCCCATTGGGCCTCTCAGACCTAGGAACAAAGGGGCAAGGCTAGACTGAGGCAGGGTGGATAGGGTTTGCCAGAGCCCACCCAGCTGCCAGCTCGCCTCCCCACCTGTGGGCTCTGCACCCTCAACACTGGATGTGGCCTGTTGTGTCCACTTTTCTGCACATCAGCCTCTCTGGGAGCCAGTTCAGAAGCAGTCTGAGCCCCCACAGGCTCCGTGGGGGGCTGACACTAATCACACTGCTCTGAAACGAGAGGGCCCCCAGGCCCAGGTCCTGCACTTCCCCACACAGGCTACAGCACTGTGCCAATTTGCTGTCAACAAAGCTGTCCAAGCTGTTGATTTCCCTTTCCAAGCTGGATATTTCCTCTGAATAATAATACCTCACAGCCCACCACCCCTGCAGGGTGTCACTGCGTTGGCACATCCTGCCAGGCTCACAAGCCCCTGATCTTCCCTACACATTTATTGACAGCCTCTGCAGCTACTGCCAGCACCCACAGCCCACTCTCTCCAGACCCTAGAAAATGCCCATGTCCAGAGGCGCCTTGGAGAGGGACCCGGCCCTCCAGCAACCATTTGACAGATGAGGAGGCTGAGCCAGAGATGCGGAGTAACCATCAAGGTCACCCAAAAATTCTATGGCTGAGCAAAGACTCAAGTCCGGCTCCCTGACCCCTGGGCTGGGGTTCCTCCTGTTACCTCATAGGCCTGTCCTCATATGGATGCAAGGAGCCACAGGTGCCCTGGACACGTGCCACTCACCAGGGCTCCCTGTCCCCCAGGGCCACAACCAGACAAAGCCCAAGCCAGCCTGGATGATACTTTTCCTAGAAGATAAGCATCACCTAGAGGATGTCCACGATGTGGGTAAATCCTCAGAGAAACATGCAGACACCAGTACCAGCAGGAGGGGTCAAGGCGGCACTTCTGGAACAGTCCTGAGTGTCCATGAACAGTGGCAGGAATCAACATACCGGGGTACATGAGTGCAGTGAAATATTGCACAACCATGAAAAACAACCAACTATGGCTATGAGAAGGACTCTCACAATTATAAGGCTGAGCAGTAAAGAAATAAATTCAACTAGGCACAGTGGCACACACTTATAATCCCAGTACTTGAGAGGTGGAGACAGGAGGATAGCACATTCACAGCCAGCCTCAGCAATTTAGGGAGACCTTCAACAACTTAGCAAGACCCTGTTTCAAAATAAAAAGTGAGCCGGGCATGGTAGCACATGCTTGTAATCCCAGCATTTGGGAGGCTGAGACTGGAGGATCCGGGTTCGCAGCCAGCCTCAGCTGCTTAGTGAGGCACTCTGCAACTTAGTGAGACCCTGTTTCAAAAAAAAAAGAATAAAAAATAGGGCTGGGGCTGTAGCTTGGAGGTAGAATGCCCCCAGGTTTCATCCCCACTACTGCAAAATAAATAAAATAAAAAGTGAAAAGGGCTGGGAGTGCAGCTAGAGGTAGAATGCCCCTGAGTTCAATTCTCAGTACCAAGAAAAAAAAAAAAAAAAGAAACAAATTCAAAGATGTATGTATTATAAATCTATGCCTATAAAGTGTAAACACAAAACAGCGCTATGTTGTTTAGAAGTGCATACATGAATGGTAAGAACTAAAAAAAGCAAAAACTAGGGAAAAGTTCATTGTAACAGGACACTGGTACCTCTGGGGATGAGAGGGGATTCTGGGGATTCTGGTAATGGTCTACGTCTAGACCTGGATGGTAGTTACACGAGTACTTATTTTATAAATATCTGAACTCTGTGTATATTGTTTTATGTACTTTCCTACATATACATAAATTTTTACAGTTTTCTTTAAAGAACAATGACTGAGAAAAGCCCACTTATAATGAAAGGTCTAGGAGATCCTGCTAAAGAATAAGCATTTAGGCCAGGCCTTAAAATATAGGGAGAAGCTGGGCATGATGGTGCACACTCATAATCCTAGTACTTGAGAGGCTGAGGCAGAAGGATTGCAGGTTCATGGGTAGCCTCAGCAACTTAGTGAGGCCCTCCACAACTTAGTGAAACCCTGTTTCAAAATAAAAAATAAGATAGGGCTAGGGTGTAGCTCAGAAGTAGAATGCCCGTGGGTTCAATCCTCAGTACTAAAAAAAGAAAAACTTTATACATATATATATAAAATTTTTATATATATAAATTTTTCATGTGGGCATCCTAGGCAAAGGGAACAGCATGTGTAGAGGCCTGAGGCTTTGTGGCACAAACTGGAGCTTTACTGTCTGTGCAAGGGATACCAATGAGGGTTAACACACAGACAATTGCAGGTCAGAGCTAGAGTTCCACAGTTTACAATGGGAACCTGGCCCATCAACTGGGAGTTAGCAAGAGGCCCAAAAGCCTGGCTTCCTGATTTCTGGGTCAAAGTCCTTCCTACAAAGAAGAGCTTCTCTCTTCCTTTCAGCTCACCAAGCTCCATTTGGCCAGAACCCTGCCCTGCATTGCTGAGGGACCAGACATCAGGCTGACACCTTAGAGGTGCAGCCTCCTGGAGACACAGCTCTACGGGTCCTCAGCAGGGACAAATTTGCCCCAGCAGTCATTTGACAATGTTCAGAGACAAATCTGGTAGCCACAGCTGGAGTGAGGGTTGGGGTGGGAGGCACTGCTTAGTGCTGTAGACTAGCTATATGTGCCCCCCAAAATTCACATCTTGAAACTTAATTCCTTAAGGGGCAGCATTTGGATGTGAGGCCTTTGGGTGGTGACTGGATCAAGAAAGGAGAGCCCCCATCACTGGGGTTAGCAGCCTTAGAAAAGAGACCCCAAAGAGGTTCCTCCCCTTCCACCAGCCAGAAGACAGCTGCCTGTGAACCAGGAAACAGCCCTAAGCAAAAGACGGAACCTGCTAGCGCCTTGACCATGGACTTCCCAGACTCCAGAGCAGTGAGAAACAAACCCCTGCTGTCTGTAAGCCCCCAGTGTACAGTGTTCCCCAGAGCAGCCTGAATGGGGTAAGCCAATCAGCTTCGAGGGGCAGGGGCAAGGAGGTTGTTAAACATCCTACAATGTATCTCCTCCACAAGGGGCCCATCCCCACAGTCAACAGTGCCAAGACCGAGAAACACCCGCCTAGGGACACCACGCCTTCCTCTCAAGTAAGTAGTGAGCCCTACTTATTTGAAGAAAGGTCCTTTCCAAGTGGCGCAGGAAAGAAGATGCATGCTCATTCTTGGCTCCCAGGACCCCTCAACCCAGAGAGACCACATCTAGTCGCCTGTCACACTATGCCACGCGATGCCTCTCACACTAGAGCGGAGCTGGGAGAGCAACAAGAGGCACTGCAGTGGAGGCCTCTGCCCCTCCCCATCCAGCCTGCCTCTTGTGCACTGCGAGAGACGGGGTGAGAACAGTAAAGTGGCTTCAGCTCCAGGATGGAGTAGAGACAGGACTCCATTCCCTCCCCAGGCCCTCAGAGCTGGGCTGCACATGGCTGACCCCGAGGACTCCCCAGATCCAGAGCGGTAACCACAAAACACCCTCCTCACTGTACATCAAAGGTAGAATGCCCCTGGGTTCAATCCCCAGGATCAGAAAACAAAACAAAAAACTACCTCCCTCGATCCCCATGGTGACAGCCTCTTTGGCTGTGGGCCAGGATCCAAGGCTGACAAGCCCCAACTGAGGCCAAGGTAACCACCAGGCAGGGCAGAGAAGCTGCTCCCCTTCCTCAATGTGAGGGTGTGTGTATGTGTGTGTAAGCGCATGTGCACACATGCACAGACTAGGCACTCTGGGGACAGATGCTTTAGGCAGGGTGCACCTAGCAGGTGCTTAGCATGTGTTTATTGAAAAGGAGCCAATGGCAGTGGCAGGTTTTAAATCAAGAAAAGGAAGAAAAGGCAGGATTCTGATTCATTTTGTATTAGACTGCTTCCTGAAAATTACGTTTCCTGAGTACCCCTTGTTCCAAAAAGGGGTTGCAAGTTCAGGTCCCTTCAGGAATCAGATCAAAGTGCAAATACAGGAAGTGAGCTGGCAGCAGTAGACGCCCTGGTCAGGACCTGGAACTACCATCCAGTAACAACCTGATCAAGGCTCAGGTTCTGGTCACCTGCTGAGATGGTTACAGGGTGCCATCTGCTGGTGAGTAGAGGACGGAAGCACGAGCACAGGTGAGCCTGGGACAGAGGAAGGAAAGGGGGACTAGCCTTGTCTCCTGATTTGGTTATTTCATGGTTCCCAGATGAGCTGCTCACTTCCTCATTCCCAGGAATGCATCACATTCATATTCATTCATTCATATCTCCCCTTCCTTTCTCTGTCTCTCTCTCCCTCCCTCCTTACACTCACACACATCCAGGGTCCTGCCCAGGCAACACTCCTGCCCAATCCTCCCACAAGCCACCAGGGGAAGGAAATTCTAAATCGTATATAGTAAGCTGGTGATTCTCAGAATTCAAGGCAGGAGCCAGGTGCATACTCCTGTAATCCCAGTACTTGGGAGGCTGAGACAGGAGGATCACACAGGTTCAAGGCTAGCCTCAGCAACTTAGTGATACCGTTTCAAAAATAAAAAATAAAAGGGAGCCAGGCATGGTGGCGCACATTTGTAATCCCAGTACTTGAGAGGCTGAGACAGGAGGATCATAGGTTCGAAGCCAGCTTCAGCAACTTAGTGAGGCCCTCTGAAACTTAATGAGACCCTGATTTGAAATAAAAAATTAAAAACAGGGCTAGGGGTGTAACTTAGAGGTAGAGTGTCCCTGGGTTCCACCCCCAGTACCACAAAAAATAAAATAAGATAAATAAAAATAAAAAGTGCTGCGGTGTAGATTGGAGGTAGAATGCCCCTGGGTTCAGTCCTCAGTATGAAAAAAAAAAAAATCAAGTCAGAGAGAAATTATACAAGGTTCATGTTAAAATGCAGATCATCAGGCCTTCCCTACTTCTAAAGCTTTAGAGAGGGGTCCATGAATTAGTATGTTTACCTCATACCCAGATGATTCTGGTAGGAGGAAATCTCTGTGATAATGCATTAGGCAAATGTTTCCTAGATATAAGACCAAGAGTGCCATCTATAAAAGAAAAAAATGATAAATTAGACTTCATCAAAATTAAAAATGTCTGCTCCTCCAAAGTCACTGCTAGAAGGATGAAAGACAAGGCTGAGGCTGGAAACTGTACCAGCAAAACACACTGATTGAGAGCTCACACCAGCATATATAAAGAATCCTCCATGCTTAATGAGAAGCCCCATTCTTTGAAATGGCCAAAAGATTTGAATAGACATTTTATCAAAGACAGATGGGCACGAAGTACATGAAAAGACTCGTGTTCAATATCATTTTTCATCAAAGAGCTGTAAATTAAAGCCACAATGAGATGCCATTATATGCCTAAAAGAACATATAAAATTAGAAGCCATACTGAGGATGTGAAGGAATTGGAACTCTGGAAATGAGTGAAATGGTTTCTTTCTTTATTTTTTCTTTCTTTTCTTTTCTTGTTCTTCTTCGTGTGTGTGTGTGTGTGTGTGTGTGTGTGTGTGTGTGTGTGTGGTGTGTGTGTGTGTTACTGGGGATTGAACCTAAGGGCATTCTGCCTCTGAGCTACACCTCCAGCTCCTTTTTATTTTTTGTTTGGAAACAGGGTCTTGCTAGGTTGCTGAGTCTTACTATGTCACTGAGGCTGTCCCCAAACCTGTGATTCTTCTGTCTCAGCCTCCCAAGTACTGGGATTACAGTCATATGCCACCACACCCAGCTGAATGTTTTCTTAGAGTCAAACATACACTTACTACAAGCAACCTAGCAATCTACTCCCATGTACTAACCCAAGAGAAGTGAAACTTTGCTTCACACAGAAATCCATATATGAACAGTTATAGACTTTTAATTATGTGAAAAAAAAATGGAAGTAATCCAAATGTTTTCCAACAGGTGAAGAGATAAACAGATCATGGTACATCAAAACAATGTACTACTACTCCACAAAGAAAGGAACAATGTAAGCTGGGTACAGTGGTGCACACCTGTAAGCCCAACTCCTCAAGAGGCTGAGGCAGGAAGATGGCAAGTTCAATGTCCACCTGAGCAACTTAGTCTGTCTCAAAATAAAAAATGAAAAGGCCTGGTAGGGCAGCTCAGTTGTAGAGCACCCCTGGTTCAATCCCCAGTACCACACACACATTAAAAAAAAAAAAAGGAAAAATCTAGCTGGATGTGGTAGCACACACCACTATAATACTATAATCCTAGTATTTGAGAAGCTGAGACAGGATGATCGCAGGTTTGAGGACAGACTAAGCAACTTAGCAAGACCCTGTTTCAACATAGAAAATAAAAAGGGCTGGGGGTGTAGCCCAGAGGTAGAATGTGCCTTGGTTCAATCCCCAGTACAAAAAAAGAAAAAGAAAAAAGGAAAGCTCTACCAATTGATACAAACCATGGATGAATCTCAAACATATTATGCCAGAGTAAAAGAAGCCAGGATCATCATTATGTGATGGAAACAGGGTCTGTTTGGAAACAGGGTCTTGCTAGGTTGCTGAGAGTCTCATTATGTTGCTGAGACTGTCCCCAAGCCTGTGATCCTTCTGCCTCAGCTTCTCAAATACTGGGATTGCAGGCATGCACCACCACACCCAGCTGTATGATATTCTAGAAAAGGCAAAAACAGAGGGATGGGAGCTAGATCAGTGGTTTCTAGGTACTGGGGAGCAGGAGAGGATTTGTCTGCAAAGGAACACGAGGGAATTTTCTGAAGTAATGAAAAGGTTTTGAACCATGCTGTGGTAATAGTTATATGATTATATGTCAAAACTTAGGATTATCCCAGGCACGGTGGTGCATGCCTATAATCCCAGTACTTGGGAGACTGAGATAGGAGCATCACAGGTTTGAGGCCAGCCTCAGCAGCAACTTAGCAAGACCCTCAGCAACCTAGTGAGACCCTGTTTCAAAAACAAAATATAAAATAGGGCTGGGGGTATAGCCTGGAGGTAGAATGCCCCTAGGTTCAATCTCCGGCACAAAAATATAAAATAGAAAAAAAAACTCATAGAATTATATAAAAAGTGTAAATTTTATTTTATAAGTGATATCTTGAAGCTGGGCATGGTGGCATTTGCCTGTACTCCCAGTGCTTGTGAGGCTGAGACAGGAGGACCTCAGGTTTGTAACTAGCCTCAGCAACTTAGCAAGATCCTCTACAATTTAGTCAGACCCCATTTCAAAATAAAAAATAAAATAGGGCTTGGGATAAAGCTCAGAGGTAGAATACCTCTGGATTCAATCTTCAGGACCCAGGGGAAAAAATGATACCTTGATAAAACAGCTATTTTTTGGTATATAAGGGGGTTTGTTGCAGGAGCCCCTGCAAATATGGAAATCCAGGGATGTTCAAGTTCCTTAAATAAAATAGCATACTGTGGGACAGAAGCCCACTTCCTGTGTGATGAGGAAGCCTGGCACCTGGAGAGGCTTGCTGGGGCAAGCCCAACTCTAGCTGCATCCCTGGCTGGAGGAGCAAGCCGAGCTGACAGGGGCACCTGAGTAAGGCGAGAGCTGTCTGTAACTGAGCTCTTCCCAGCCGGATGACAAGGGATCTCTCACTGTGCAGCAACACAGCTGCGGCTCTGGAGCAGCCAACCCGCCAGGCCTGCACACCCAGGAAGGCAGGAGGGGACCCTGCACAAGGGCAGAGGCCAGGGAAGCCTCCATTCCCAGGGGCTTGGGTTTAAGGAATCAGTTACCCAACCAGTGTTTTATTTCCACCTTCTATAGTGGCAGGTGGTACTTTCCCTCAAATCTATTCTTCTCTAGTTTTAAGAATAATACAAGTCAGGCATGGTAACACATGCCTGTAATCACAGTACTTGGGAAACTGAGACAGGAAGATGGCAGGTTTGAGAACAGACTCAGCACATTAGCAAGATTGTTTCAAAAATAAAAATAAAAAGGGCTGGAGGTATAGCTCAAAGGTAGAATGCCCCTGGGTTCACTTTCCAATACCTTGCACACACAAAAAGAGTAATACAGGGAGCTGGGCAGGGTGGTGCAAATCTGTAATCCCAGTCACTTGGTTAGTTGAGGTAAGAGGATCATGAGTTCAAGACCAGCCTGGGTGACATAGTGAGAACTCTTATCTCAAAAAGAAAAAGAAAAGAAATGTTCCTCATAGAACATTTAGAAAATGCAGAATAAGCCAGGCGTGGTGTCGCACACTTGTAATCCCAGCATTCGGGAGGCTGAGACCGGAGGATCCGGGTTCGCGGCCAGCCTCAGCTACCTAGTGAAGCACTCCGCAACTTAGTGAGACTCTGTTTCAAAATAAAGAATAAAAAATAGGGCTGAAGGTATAGCTTGGAGGTAGAATGCCCCTGAGTTCAATCCCCAGTACCACAAAAAAAAAAAAGAAAAAGAAAATGCAGAATAATATTTTCCAATTCTGATTTGCATTTTGTTTTATTTCCATCCATTTTCTCTCCTAAATAAATATACACGTTCAATATACTTGGTATACTACTGTATATACAATTTAGTGTGTGTGTTAGAGTTAGACCCTGTCTAGAACATCAGTCTCCTCAATGCTGACTCCTCCCCCAGAGAGCCTGCCCCACCCCCCTGTTGCCCCTCCACCCTTTGACATCTTAAGGTAGGGGGAGATGATTCACCATGGAGATCAGTACTGAATTCCCCATTGGAAAGCAATGTGAAGCAGGCCCGGCAGAGACCGGCTGGCTGACATCTGCATGTGCCGAGGGGCATTTAGGCCTCACCTCCAGCTTTCGGAGATGAGAAAAATTAAAAATAACATCTGCCATTTACTTAACTGCCCACATGCCAAGCACCTTATATACATTATAATTACTCCTAACCACCCTGATGAGGTAGACACAATTACCATCCTAATTTTATAGATGAAGAAACTGAGAGGCCAGGTGTGGTGGCACATGCTTATAATCCCAGCATTTGGGAGGCTGAGACCAGAGGATCCAAGTTCTCAGCCAGCCTCAGCTACTTAGTTGAGGCACTCCACAACTTAGTGAGACTCTGTTTCAAAATAAAGAATAAAAAATAGGCCGGGTGTGGTGGCACACGCTTATGATCCCAGCATTTGGGAGGCTGAGACCAGAGGATGCAGGTTCGCGGCCAGCCTCAGCTACCTAGTGAGGCATTCTGCAACTTAGTGAGATCCTGTTTCAAAAAATAAAGAATAAAAAATAGGGTTGGGGGTGTCGCTCGGAGGTAGAATGTCCCTGGGTTCAATCCCCAGTACTGAAAAAAAAAAAAAGAAAGAAAGAAAGTGAGGCTCAGATGAGTTATGAGTTATGCAGTCTACTAAGGTACTAAGCTACTGGGTGGCAGAATGGAGATTTAGATCCAGAATCCAAAGCCTGGCTGTCAGCCAGAGTATTAGTAGTGGAGAGCCGCAAACACTGGGGTGAGCCCACCATATTAGTGATGGATGCAGAAATCCAGAATTTCTTTACTGTGTGCATAGCCACAGCTTGCCAGTGTGAGTCTGCCCTAGAGACTTCCCTCCAAGACCAGCAGCAATCTCCAAATTAGTTTGCTGGTAGAGGAGATGCCCCTCTCATCCTGGCTCAGTTCAGCAAGCACCTCCCTTTGTTAACTCGCTGTCTGATGCAGTGCTAGGCTCTCGAGTGGGGCAGAGAGAGAGGAGCAAAGAACTGCAGGGTCCCTGCCCTCTAGAGATGCTGATGGGTGCTACAGGGGAGCATGGCAGCAAAGGGTGAATGGGACAGGGCTGAGGATTTCCTGGAAGAGGCAGTAAACAAACTCATCCTAAAGCTAAATGTGCCTCCTCTTCCTGGGCCACCACACCCTTCCTCAGGAGACTGCATTCCAGACACACCTGGCTGCTCACAGCCTTTACCTTTCCAGTTACAATCTTTGCTCAGGCAGTAACCACCAGGGAAATGCTCCTTTGTCAGTCAATCAGACACACACAGACACACAGACACACAGACACACACACACACACAGACACACACACACACACACAGACACACACACACACACACACACACACACCTTCCTAACCTGTGAAATTCCTCTCTTTGTACCAAAGGCTTAATTCAAAACCCACCTGCCCATTTACACGATCATCCCCAACACAGGACCGTGCTCTCATCCTCTGGTTCCCAAAGCACACCTATGGCTCCACTGCAGTACTTACAATCCAGTGGGTTAAACACACACACACACACACACACACACAAACACATGCATCATTCATGCACACACAGCCACATACACAAGCAGATGCACTGCACACCTGCTGCCCCTTGTCATACATATTTGCTGAATTCAGTTAAGGGGAAGGTTTGCTCAAATGCTTACAATCTTGGAGTCACTGATGGGCTAAAATGCTACAACCAATCCAAAGCAAAAGATACATATGGTATGCCAGGCATGGTGGTGCACACCTGTAATCCCAGCTATCTGGGAGGTGGAGGCGAGAGGATTGCAAATTTGAAACTAGCCTGGGAAACTTAGCAAGACCATTTCTCAAAATAAAAAATAAAAAGGGCTGGATAGATGAGCAGAGAGTCCAGGGGAATGACAGAGGATGACCAGGGAAGGGAGCGGGGAGATGAAGTTATAAGAATGCATAGTAGAAATAATGCCATGAATGTATCCGAAATTCCAATCTCAAAGACTTGTGAGGTGAGGGGGAGAGGGGGAGGGCAACAAGAATTGTGTGCATGTATTTCTCTGACACTCTGTACCCCAGTATGATGTAAAATTACAATGTACCCAATAAAAAAAAAAAACCTTAAAAAAACCCCGAAGGGCTAGATATATAGCTCAATGGTAGCGCACCTCTGGGTTCAATTTAATTTCCAGACACACACACACACATACACACACACACACACACACACACACACTCACCAAGTAAAATAGTAGTATGTAAAGAGAACTCTCATCTGGGTGACCTCAAAAAAACCCTCTTTGCCTTCACCCCTCCATCCCCTCCTCATCTGGAGACAGGCTAGCCATACTGGAGGTTGCAACGATTCAACAAAACGACACTCCGGAGGCCCCCATTGCAGGGCCTGCGCCTGGGGACACCCACTACTCAGCCAGTCCTGCTTAGTATTTGCAGCTGATCTGGGCACACACACACTCATAGTCACCACAGTCCAAGGGCAAGCAGATGGGCTCCATCACTCAGTGTTTTACAAACCTGTTTGGCCGTGACTCAAGGTAAGAAATATGTCTTACACTGGGCCACAGTATCCACAAACTACACACACTTGCCACAATCACAATAAAAGTCCCAGAAAACATTTATCCTCATGACAAAGGTATATACATACAGCCTCTTTCATCTCCTTCTAGGTCATTTCTTTTTTTTTTTTTTTTTTTTTTTTTT